>JABUQX010067384.1:65000-67500 GCA_015478945.1 Trachelipus rathkii
ATTAACGCTTTAACGCGTTAATGCCCACCTTTGTATATATATATATATATATATATATATATATATATATATATATATATATAATATATATATATATATATATATATATATATATATATATATATATATATATATATATATATATATATGTTTCAATGCCTCAAAAACTCAGTTTCTTTATCCATTTACTCGACGTAATCTTTCACACGTTGATAACATCTTCAGAAAAAAACACCAAACTCAAACCTTGTTGATTATTCTTGGTATTTCCTTTTCTCGTTACCATTATTGGACCACATTTATTGCTCTCACTAGACAAGCTTTTTAAAGGTTGTGTTCTAGAACATTTAGTCGCTTTCTTTACATAGGGGCGTTATCCATCCTTATGTGGAATATACATCGCATATCAAGTTGATTCCACACATTCAGCTCTTATTTATAAGGTTGAGTCTAGGACTTTTCGTGGATCTTTCACTCTCCTTATACAATCAATCGCGCAAACTCTCTCTCTCTCTCTCTCTCTCTCTCTCTCTCTCTCTCTCTCTCTCTCTCTCTCTCTCTCTCTCTCTCTCTCTCTCTCTCTCTCAAGCTTAGTGATTTCAAATGATTTCGTCAAATATGCAACGCTACCTACTCGTCCAAACAACGTCGAAAATAGAAGTCCGTCCTTAATAGATCATATCTGGGGGAACCTAAATTGGAACGTTAAAACCTTCATAATAAAGAGTGATATGTCCGATCATTTTCCATGTCTTGCAAAATTTGCCATAAACAAAACTCAAAATTTCAAAATAATAAAATACAGACAAGATGGTGAGATTCAAGACTAAAGTTCACAAACAAAATGAATGAAATTGACTTTTCATTCACATACAGCGAGAACATTGACATCAACGAAAAATTCAACACTTTCGTAAACACATTAAATAAATGCTATGACGAATCATTCCCCATTAAAACGAAAAAACTTGGCGTTAAAAGAATTCAAAACCCATGGCTAACACCAGCTCTACTAAACTCTATCAACCAAAAACACAAACTCTACCGAAACTATAAAAACAAAATTATACCTTCCAAGTGTATAACATATACCAAACAGGTAAAACCAGTTCTTAAGAAAGCATATTTCAGGATTACAATAAAGACTCGAAACCGACTTTCAATCTATTTCAGTCTTTTCAATCCACCTTCTTTATCACAATTTCTAACATTTTTTTTTGAATTCCCACCCATCAATCCTTTAAAGTGCTTATACGGGAGTTACCCTCCTTTTTCCCCGTCACAGACCCTTAGGGCTATCCGGTGCATCTTCCCACTTGGGTTTTCATTTCACCCAAAACTTCCTCCCCGTGGATGAGGGTACAGGAGAAAAACCGGTCCTTTAACTCACCTTTGACTGGGTCGCCAATTGTAGGGAATCCGAACCAAGGTTAACCAATGGGAGGCTGTTCTGCACTTTGGCGTATAATCTCGGGCTCTACGTGAGGATATAAGGTGCCGTGTGGTGCACGGGGGGGGGGGATAAATCGGCTTGGAGTTCTGGGAGGATCTTCCGAGGTCACATTCATAGCCTCCCAACGGGGTAGGGTCCTGGAGATTGTGGGTCTCTGGCCTGTAACCTGATGAGGGGAGAAGGATTACCCTTCCTTATGAAATATACGCCTTTCCAGCCTATCCTGTTATTCCCTTTTATGTTTCATGTGTTTTATTGTCATTAATGTTCATTCATGGAGACGAAGTTTGTGGTTTAATATTTTTTATGGAAGAGTTAATTAAAGAAAAAACGTTATTAAAGAAAGGTGAGAATAACATCAACATCAATTACCATCCGTCTGGTTCCCAGCCTGACCCTACCTTGGTCCCTACTACTTCTAGACCAACAGGTAACTTCGTGTTTCTTTCTTCTACACCTGAGGGGTCTTTTGCATAATTTCAGCGATTCGTCGGCTGGCATACCCCTAACACCCCAGGTGCCCAAACGGTCTGGACAATCCCGCAAAGGTGCCATCCGTCATAGTCGTTCTCATTCGTTTACCCCATATGTTGCACCCCCTCCAGGAATGCCAGCGGATACATCATTCTCGATATATTACATACTGCGATCCACTACCCATAGCCGGTGCCAAGCTGCCTTTTCTCGAACGGCAACTTCAACTAGCTATTGAGAATATTTCACAATGGGGTAACTCCCATGGCTTCCGTTTTTCTCCCACCAAAACCTCAGCAGTGCTTTTTAGTCATCCCTTGACGTCTCTCGCAAACATTCCTCTTATTTCTACTCCTGATGAAATAAGAAACACATATAAAGGCACATTTATTCTTTTGAACAGAAAGATGAAGATAAAGCTGTCATTATGAGAAATCTCCAGCAGAAAAGATTTTCCGTTACAAATTTTTATAGATTCCCCCTTAGTCGGGACTCGCCTGACACCCCCAATCCTCGTTTACTGCTTACCTTTAATACCCCTCATTCACCTACAAAGGTGAAAATAGGGTTCAC
>JABUQX010067384.1:72500-74097 GCA_015478945.1 Trachelipus rathkii
CACTACCCAATAGGTTCTCCAAACACAGGCAAGAGGACTGTCTCTTTGTCCCTTAACACGCCTCCCACTATTGCTCAAATTCCTCAAAAAGATGTTTCAAAACAAAAGGAAAAGAATAATCACCAAGCTAAAGATTATTCTTAAAATACAAAGCATCAGAATTTCTAAACAAAATAAACACATTAACCCCAGATGTAAAAAATTCAACTCAGAAGAGACCTCGCCATAAGTCCATTCCTGAGACAAAAGCAATGACTTCAATAGATTGTACTCAAACAATCACAGCTATCGAAGAACCCATCAGTCAACCCTCTAATAGTTTTCAAGATTACTCCAGCTCTTCTGAATCTTCCTATAACTCTTCTTCCGAATTTCCTATCTCCGCACTTCCTAAAGAATTCTACGCCTTAGCGGATGAAATGGATAACAGCTCCCAAATAGAGCTTAATGTGATGACTAACTCTCTTCCTAATGCTACATGCGCTTCCTAGAAAGGCGAATGGAAAAAGGTCCAACGTAAACGCTGCAAACCCTCTAAGCATTCTGGGTCTGTTGGAGGCATGGAAGGGGACCCAGATGCATCTCCACTCTTAAATCAGGTTGTCCAATCTCCCAAAATCACTCGCATGATGAATTACTGGCAAAATCTCCAGTATCAGACCTTGTCAACCCAACGAATCCTATATTGGAACCCAATATCGCAACCCCAACACCTTTTCAAAAAGATGACACCTTTCTGGTGACATCTTCACTCCCAATTTCCATGGAAACCCCTCCATATCCCTCACACATTTCTGAATCTGCTTGTTTGGTAGATACTGATATCGCTCCCATTCTTAAACATGAGCATTTTGGTTGCTCTTCCAGCGACCAACCAAATCCACACAATAGTAAGGACTTGGTTGAACTCGATTTATCTCGCATTCATGGCGATCGAAGCCCCTTCACCAAATACCACTGAAAATTTCCCCAAAATCGGTCCTACAACCCAAATCTATGTTGTATGACTATTCTTTACTACCAGGATTTGTTGCCCCTCCTCGTCGAGACCCACGTCTCAGTCTTTCCTCTCCATCTGAATCCACCTCCAACACTACCCCTAGTCACATAGAGACAATTGTCTCAAAAAGACCATCATCATAATATTTATAACAACACAGCATGGCCACTTTCCTTCAATGGAATTGTCGTGGCTACCACTCTAATTTTGAAGAACTTGTTTAAGTAATAAACATATGTACACCAAAGTGCGTATGTTTGCAGGAACTTTGACTATGTCATCGCGACTTCTTTCAACCGTCGGAATATAAATCGCCGTTAACCTCTATAGAAAGAGGTGACAATGATAGTGGAGGTGCAGGAATACTCATTTATAAATCTGTCCCCTATTCTCCAGTCCTTCTTCAAACTAAACTTCATGCAGTGGCAGCACGAATTTATTTGTCCACCGACCTTACTATCTGCTCGATCTACTTGGCTCCAAGTAGTGAATTTACTAAGGTCGACTTAGCTGATCTTTTTAAGCAGCTCCCTACTCTGGTTGTTATACTAGGAGACTTTCAACTCCGCCCACCCTTATGGGTGAAGTGGCTATGAT
>JABUQX010067385.1:0-17500 GCA_015478945.1 Trachelipus rathkii
ATATCAGTAGATAAGTGGTGTTAAGTAGGATAATGGGTTAATTATATCCGGAATCAATTATATGTTATGTTTCTTTATGTAAAATTAAGTATTATTAGTTAGGGATAGTACTTGGTAATGGAGATGAGAAGGTGATTATAACGAAAGGATAGTAGGTATAATATATTTGAAAGAATTATGAGTGAGAAAGAATTAGATAGTGATGCTAGACAATACGGAATAAATTAAAGTACTATATAAGAATACTCAGCTCTCGCTAGTATATAACGGTTTTTTGAATAAGTGAACAAGTTTGATTAACTGATACAATAATTACTGGGTGGCTAAATGAAGGAATGACAATTGTTAGTTAGTAGTACGTCATATAAATGGAAAGTTGTAGTGGTATGATTTCTAAGTATTGAAAGTAGTATATGATTAATACTATACGAATGGTAGTAGAATAATAGTGAATGAAAAGCGTTAAAGGGTATAAAATACAAAGATAAGCGTTGGTTGATAATGGTAACTTATAAAATGCATTGATGAATAGTTATCAAATAGAAAAGATGCTTAGGAATTTATAAATATATATAAGGAGGAATAAAAGAATAACTTAAATAATGAGTGCATACGTCAGGTAAGAAAATAACAAGGGTAATATGAACGAGTTGGAGGAGATTAGAAATGAGGACAATACTATATGATATGAGAAATTAGGAACCTCTTTTACTGGAAGTAGAATAACGAGGAGAGAGATTGAAAAATGAGAAATAAGGGAATACTGGAGGGAGATATGGAGAGCTGGAGGGAGTATTCGGTTTGTGTCGATGGGAAATGTAGGAAGGGGATGGAGAGGGTAAGTTTGTGGAAAGAACACTCGAAAATCTGCACAAATATTTAACAGTAAAGATGAGGTGTTAGTGAATGTGTGTGGTTATGATGGTGCAAGAGGGAATAGGTATTTTTGGGGATGAGGTTATAAGTATATATATGAGAGTGTAGGTAAATGGGTAGATAAGTGAGTAAAAATGATTGGGTAAGAATGGTAAATCTTAGCTCAAGGTATTATATAATGATAATTAACTAGCTGAGGTAATATATGATAATCATGATATGCGCTGAAGGCGATTGTCTGTTTAGATAAATGAGAAATTTTTGTTAGGTGTATAATAAAGCGTTTAATATTAGTGAAGGTATAATCTAGGTTCCAATAGGATTGGAGGAGTAAGCGTGATATATAAGTGATATCACTATTATATATATACTTATTAATAAGGTAAGGTGAAAAAGGAGGGGATAAGTATGAGTACGAAATATTGCCAAATTGAAGTGGAGTGGAATACTTAGTCAGTTTTGTAATATGTGAAAGTTATGTTTGAGTAGTGGAAGGTTGAATAACACATCTTAGCATTGGACGAATCTAGATTGATGATATTAGAGAGTAGTATGTAATGAGAGTGGGACGATCGAGTGACATCAGAGTGGGAAAGTCTGGTTATGGTGAAGAACAAGGTGCGTTTTAGGAGTGGTAGAGGATGTGAAATCAGAAAAATGGGTCTTTAACGATTAACTGTAACAATACATAGACCACACATAATAGCGAATGATAGAGAGAAATATGAGGGACGATTTAGCACACTAGAGATAAGATTAAACTTTAGGTCTATCTTTGAGTGAGTATTTAGCACAGCAAGATGACGTTCAGTCGTACATACAAAAGAGTAATCTCTAAGGACATAGAATCGGCTTTATCGGCCATATGTTAATTATTTACGTGATATATGGTGTTGTGGAGAACACCCACTTGTGCTCTGGGAACGTCCCATTTTACTGACTCATGAACTTCTACTATAAAGTTTGAATAGGAGTAAGGTGTCACGATTAGATGAAGGCGTGTGGAATAATGGCTCACAGGCTCAAGTCTCAATGGTGATCATGGATTTACGATGCATTGAGCATCTAGCGGTGCAGTCGGACAAATTGTTGTTTAGGTGGAAGTTAAAGTGTTTCAGCTTTAGTTTGGTTATTCGCAATGACTGTGTATTAATACATGGATGCATGTTTTTTGAAAAGAATTCAGATGGTGGGGAAGGCAGAAAAGTAATGGTAAATTAAAAATGTTCAGATAGGAAGTTTCGCAATGTAGGAGAAGGAGGATTGAGTTGCGGAGTTGCGCTTGCCCTACTATTATATGCGGGATAATTTGCGTTCTGTGTGGGCGACATCTGAAGAGAGTTTTGGACTGTGTCAATGTATTCCTCAAGGGTAGAAGATTAATGTGCTTTACATGTCTGAAAGAGAAGCCTTCCACGCTCTTTCCTCTAGCACATGCTGATAAGTGTAGGTGGTTATTGCAAAAAGAGTAAGCACGGCTAAGATTACAGGAGAGGTAGAGGTGTCGTAATTGTGTGGGCCATTTTATCGAAGTTGAGAGGATGCGGTCTTCGCGATTCTTCTAGCTTGTGACAAGTCTCCGCCTTCGTTACGAATTAAGGGCAGGACTCTCGGACCCAAGCATTGTACTTGTAGGTCTGTGATAAGTTATGTTCTCCTTTTTAGGTTGGGTGTGTGGATCGAAGATGAGAATAGGGCAGAGGCCTGGTGATAATTGTCGTATTCCATCAAACCAAGAGTTTGATGATTGGGTAGAGAGAAAGGGAGGTTTGTGAAGAATTGTGAGTGTATTTGTTCTCTCTGGAACAGTTGGCTGTGTTTCACGGCAGTCAATTAGTTAATCTCTCGTTGGTGGTCAAACTCGTAGAGCAGGTACACTCGGATAGTGTCCCTCGAGTGCTGCGGCTGGACCTGACGTCCTTATCATTGAGTTGGTGCCAGTATGTGAATTGTTCTATCTTGCTGTGCTGTATCGTGTAGTCTGCCAGATAGTCGAGAGGCACAATGGTACTGGAAACAGGGAGAATAGTAATTCTGGTTAAAACACGCAGTTGCTCTCTAGACTACGGATTCAGTGAATCGTTCAGGGTCAATGGTCTTAGGCCAATTTGAGTCGAACTGTAGATGACTTAATAAAATTAATAAATTGACGATGAATGGAACGTATTGAGAGTTATCGTTGGTTGAAGACGTGGGATATAAGTTTGTACGGCAGACATATCACTGAAAAACGTTGACTTGTGATTTTTTGCTCAGTAGAACTATGGCTCTTGCGTCTCACTGTGGAAAGGGATCATCCGAAGTTGATAGAACCCGCGGGTTGTGCTTAAGCGGAAAGACTCCTGGAACGAAGCATACTGTAATGGCGGTGTGTAAACATACACATCACTTTAAACTGCTCTGTACGGAAATATTCATAAACATGTCATGTCATTAGTGGAGAGTGTGTTTGGGACGACCGGCTGGGAGACCGAAGAGAAAGTGGATTGATCATACGGTGAGGCAAATCCGGATAAATGTGTCTGGCGTAGAGTAGGCACGCAAGTAAAATCGTGGAAGGTTTATAGGTGTGCGCAGCAAGGACTCGAGATCAATCTAAGCACAGAGTACTCTGCAGGTTATAGCATATTTGACAGAGGATGAGAAGGCGTGGGTTCTGCTGCAAGTGCGGTGCGTGCGACTAACTGGTTGTCACCTGGCCAGGGGAATGAACCCATAATTGCATTTACATATTCTAGTTAGGCGATCGATAACACGAATGTGGTTCAACACTCTATAGGTAGTGCCATCTAGGGGTCCAGTAGAAGTCATGGTTTTAAGTTGATTTGTCATAGTCCCGTTCGGAAAAGCAGCCTCAACCAGCTCTCACGACTAATCAATAATACTGGTTGACAGGCATACGAGGGGCTCTCGCGGTCTAACAGGGCTATCGGTGGTCCTTTTAATCTATCTCGTTGACGAAGACGATATTGTCATACGTGCTCACCACGTATCTGCTTTCATTCTTTTCCGAGTTTGTACTGAGATGGTGACACCTTACCCACCAATTCTTTATGAAGCGAGGGCCAAATGAGGAACGCGATGAGGAGTAAAGAAAAGAAAGAAAAATAGAGGCAAAGTAATATAATTAACAATGTAGACGTTAACTATAAAACGTTATATATATACTCATAATATATATTATATATATAACATATATATTAGTCTTATCACCGATAATTAATATAGCCGAGCAGTAAACACTTGCTGCTACTTATTAGAGCATTTATTAAAAGGTAGACTTAATGTTTGTGGTAGCCGTGCTGTAAGTGCTAGTACAATTGCTGAGCCACTTTGTAGAGTCAACCTCTTTTTTGAAATTGTTTAAGAATAGGCTTTGAAATGGACTATAGATGAAATGAAAGATGTAGTATAGAACAATTTTAAGGATAACGATGAGTGCTTTGAGATGCACATCAGTCATCATTCTCAACCCACGAAATTCTTCTCTAAGTAGAAATTTAATATTATATATATATAATATATAATATATATATATATATATATATATATATTATATATTATATATATATATATAGATATATATATAATATAATCAGAGCCCTTTTCTTCATGAATGCAAAGCATGCAATGAAAGCGTACCTGTACCTATGTTTTTTTGTGCGTAAGTAAAAAAAAATTACGGCATGTATACTTTGGTGGGATGAAATAACATAATATTAAATATTATAAATATTTATAATAGTAAATTTTATATGCTGGCTTTAAATGCAAGAAATTTGAAAAAATGCGCTTCTAAATGAAAACTAGCCCTTATTCTATTAGTAAATATAACTCAAAATTCACTGTAAAACTATCCCAATTCTTATATATGTTTTTATTCATAATCTTTGAACACAATGCAGACACATTGATATTCTTATTCCAAGGAAAATTCTACATACAAAATATTCTTTTGTTGCTTGTTGACTACTTTTAAATAGTTTTAATTATTTGTCAATTAAATGTAGTTTAGATAAGCATCCAAGGAAATGATCAGATTCTTGTATTCTGTCTTCTAGTAACTGGTAGAAGAATAAATCTTAAATTGTCGGGTATTTCGATGCTTTAAAAATCAAAAGTGAATAAGGTAAATTTTAGTGTGGTTGTTTTTTTTCACATAACGCGTTTATTCTGCAGCCTATCAGATATTTCACACTTTAATATATATGAATAGATAATAATATATACACAGTAAATATATGACGAATGATTTATTCCTGAGTTATAAGAATAAATAAATAATATATCGTAAATATGAAAAGAACGGAAAAAGTATTAGATTACAGGATAGATGACAATTTGACGAAACACAATTCAATATTGATAATATGATATGTATAATTTAATACATATATATTGGCCACCTCTAAGACCACAACTATCATCGCTCCATATCTCAAAAACTACCAAACAGCTAACGGGCCCGCTATCCTGGTTTTGCGAGAATAAAGAATTACTATTCTGGCGGTCTTCTTCACTATTTGGCAAAATTATTTTACCTAGATGACAATACATCCCTGAATAAATAATATATATACGTATATAAACCACTGGGTTAAATAATAAAAAATAATCTAGAAAAGTACGACACTTGGCTAACTCGAGGAAATATAAAATTACATTTTTTGGATATACCTTTACAAATGCTTACACAACAAGGAAAAGGAAATGTATAAAAAAAAATAAAGAAAAAAAATATTTAAATCAAAAAATTGTAAAAAATTGTTGAGCATTTTTAATTTTTTATGGGGGTGATTGTGCATTGGAGGGTTAACCACCACCTCATCAGTAATATAATTATAATTTAAATTAAATTGTAAAGGTAATTTACATAAAAATAAATACTCAATAATTTTATAAAACTAGTAAATGTCCCAAAAAAATAAAAATAAGACGGTGATATATATTAATAAGAGTTGCGATATTGTAGGTATAATAAAACACCCCTTACTATAGATTATAGGTTATTATTAATATATATATGATAATTATAAGATATATATAGATAGTATAAGTTCCAAGAACCTTAAAGATAATGCCCGGAACTTCGGATGCATCACGACCACTAATATTAGTGAGGAGACGGGTAGGATATGACACGAAGTGGGAAAGGATATCATAACTTATAAAGGACGATTATTCTCACCTGAGATATATATAACTACCAAATATTACTACCCCGAATACCCATACAAAACTCATAATACAAAACCAATAGCCCCACGTCCATAGCGCCTACTGACATAGTAATACCCTCCCGACTTATTAAATTTATATAACTCCTTAAATTAATACTACAATGTATCCACCTCCTGCAACCTGCCTCCTCACCACTGCCGACGCCTATAATAAGATATAATATATATTAAATAGACAAATAATAAATCCAAAAATCACGGGGGGACGTTTTCAATACCCAGTAGGGGAGGGGCGGAAGAAACCCCGCGTACAACCCAAGATACCAAAGAGCGGGTTTTAATGGTCTTTTATATTTGGAATTTTGTACAACTTTAAATGGACAATAAAAATTTAAACGATACCGCTGTATGTGTAATTTCACTAGTCAGTTGTTCCAGATCTTTAAAAATAAACCGATTTACCGTTTCTTACTTCGTTACTTTCAACTTAGCGATCTGAATTGTAAAAAGCCTACTGTCAGCCATTATACCTATATTTTCTTGACGAAATCTTAACACTATTTTATTAGAGAATAAGATTTCAGAATGCCTTAGGGAACTCTATAGACTTTAATTTTAACTATAGTTATACCAATAGCTACAGGAGTGGTAAAGCGCACATTTTCAGCTTCTCTCATTAGAGAACTAAAACATGATTGAGAAACTCTCAAATGCCAAGTAAGCTAATAGTCCAAACTCTTCCTTTCCCGAATATCGAAGAAAAAAATTAATCTTAGGTCGCATGGAACGTGAAGAAGAGATTTTTATAGTTAATAATTAGAAGAATTTTGCAAAACGACCAGGATAATAGATTTCATGTTCAATTAGTCTCAGAAAATAATTTTCAATAAAGTAAGTCAAGATATATTTATATACATGTTATTATATATATATCGATATATATATATTATATATGATAGTATATAAAGTATTATATACTATATTTATATATAATTATATATTATAGTAATATATATGTAGTATCCCTATTTATAGTTTTAAAGGATAAACAATTTTCTTTAGCTTTTTAGTTTCCAGCATTGCATGCGTCCAAACATGAGGCAGGAATCGGCCACTGATATATATATTACCGGTATATATATATATATATATATATATATTATATTAGTATATATTATCAATATATATATAATATATTATTATATATATATATATATATTTATATTATATACGTATATAATTATAGTAGTAGTATTATAGTTGTTATATATACTCACTATATTATATATATATATATTATATACCTATATATATATATTATATATATAAGCCTTAATTTTAAAGGTATTTTATTAGGGATATTGTGGCGACACTATGACAGAATCAATTTGTTGCAGCCGAGTCGCTTGAATGCAAAATTTGTTGCCCCTCCCGAATCACTCAGCCCTGCTATGGCAAGTAATCAACATTGTCACGCTGGCTTGCCAATACACAGTAAATTAATTGTCTGACCATGAAAGATGATTCCCTCCATTCCAAATAAGTTAAGTGAATGAATTTATTTTTTATTTTTTTTGTGTTTACACTTTTTTCCTATTTTGTTATTTTAGGCAGTTATTAAACAATTCATTTACATCCGTTATGTAAAAAAACAGAATACTGGTGGATGGCTGGTGCCCGCAAGCGACGGGTGCTAGAGAAATACCCAATCGTATTTGGTTCTTATCACTATGCAAGGCCTCCAGCTTATTCACCAAGAATCAAAATACCGCACAAGAATTCATTGTATGAAGATGGTATACCATACTGAAAATAACACTACGTAATTTTCTGCTATTTTGTAAATTAGCCACACTCATAGTCCTGTGCCACAGATGTCCTTCCCGCCTACGCTTTGGTCAATATGAGCTATATACTTATTCCTCTCGCGTTTGCTAGAAATATCTTGGTCCAAAAGGATTACATTTACCATATGAAAATGAAACACACTTAAAATAAATATATATAAGTGAAATTATAGTATAATATAATATATTATATATACTATATACTATATCTACAAAACACTTTATACCATAATTATATATATATATCTATATATATATTAGTAATAGCTATGCGATGATTACTGTTATTATAATATATTTAGTAAATATATATAATATATACTATTTAAAGAATTCTGGGTGCTTATTGTCGGTTTCGTTTAAAAGTGAGGATTATGTCCATGGAACTTGGAATTAATAGTCATTAAATAAAATCACAGGTAAAACTCCTGACCAGATTCATAATCTAAAAGATAAAATGATTGGTAAAGCTGGCCGAGCACCGGATTTTCACTCCGCACCGCACCAGGACACTGAAATTGTGTACCGCACCGCACCGGTGAGCTCGGCCAACCCTAATCATCAGTAATCTTACATAACATGCAAACATCCCGGTACAGACAGTACAAATTTCCTCACGGAAAATTGTCTACTTCCAAACTAGGTGTTAGAATACTTTTTCTTAACGTGTAATATGCAAGGATAATTTATACTAAGAATTATATTTCCTACTATGCTACTAATGCTGGTTATAGTAGCAGTACTATTATTACCACTATTACTTTAAATTTAACAAAGAATTCATAATCTCCATTAATTAAGCTGCTCAATATTTTAAAAGGAAATACCGACATTGTACTATTGGCCACTCTTCATTTATCTCTTCCGCTTCACCAACATCCCAATTCTGGTGTTGTACTATTGACCACTCTTCATTTACCTCTTCAACTTCACCAAACATCTCAATTCTCTTGTTGTACTATTGGCCACCCATCATTAACCTCTTCAACTTCACCAACATCCCCATTCTGTTGTTGTACTATTGGTCACTCTTCGTTTCCCTCTTCAGCTTCACCAGCATCCCCATTCTGGTGTTGTACTATTGACCACTCTTCATTTACCTCTTCAACTTCACCAGACATCCCAATTCTCTTGTTGTACTATTGGCCACTCTTCGTTTACCTCTTCAGCTTCAACATTCCCAATCTGCTATTGTACTAATGGCCACTCTTCATTTACCTCTTCAACTTCACCAACATCCTCATTCTGCTGTTGTACTATTGGCCACTCTTCATTTACCTCTTCAACTTCACCAACATTGCCATTCTGCTATTGTACAATTGGCCACCTTTCATTTACCTCTTCAACTTCACCAACATCCCTATTCTGCTGCTGTACTATTAGCCAACCTTCATTTACCTCTTCAACTTCACCAACATCCCTATTCTGCTGTTGTACTCTTGGCCACTCTTCATTTACCTCTTCAACTTCACCAACATCCCCATTCTGCTGTTGTACTATTGGCCACCCTTCATTTACCTCTTCAACTTCACCAATATCCCTATTCTGCTGTTGTACTCTTGGCCACTCTTCATTTACCTCTTCAACTTCACCAACATCCACATTCTGTTGTTGTACTTTGGCCACTCTTCACCACTCTTCATTCACCTCTTCAACTTCGCCATTCTGCTGTTGTACTATTGGCAATTCTTCATTTACCTCTTCAACTTCACCAACATCCCCATTCTTCTTCTTATCCAACATTTTTATTTTTATTATTTCAATAATAACATAACGAATAATTAACTTGATTACTTAATCTTAATCCTTTTGACATGTATACTAACCTCAATACTAAACCTGAATATTAATCTTTACCCATGTGACTTTAATAATAAACTTGAAATACTATATAATATATTCCTATAAAAACGCTTCACTTATCGTAATACTACATATGCATTCCATTCAGAAGCCTCACCACCCAACACCAACATACCCACTAAACCACACCCTACCAATAGAAGCCTTCCATATTTTAATCCTGTCACTACGCGGCCTGCCGACTCCACCACCACCACCCCTGCCTAGCACAACTAAATTAACCCATCTAAATGCCAATTCTCTCATCTCTTATTTCTCTTCCCATGCCATCTCTCTCAATCATTATGTTTCTATGTTGCACAAATTAACGATCACACTCACATGTACCTCTTACCGCCTTACCTAACTATGCACCTTACGCTCACTTCCACACCACACGTCACCAACCACTCCCTTCTGTCACTCGACAACTCTTTTCAGCCCCCAACAATACAGCACTATATCTTACACCTTACAAAACACTCAATAAACTAATTTCTCATAAAGTTTTTACAATTCCCTTATAAAAGGATACTATTACCGTTCTCCTGCAATCCCTCGGAACTATACCCTCCATAAACGCTTTGTTTCACAACTTCCAAATCCATTCAATTCCACAACACTCTTAGCCCCTTCCACTTTTCCTTCTTGCATACACCCACTCAAAACAGACTAAAATCTCCATCTATACCTGCCAGATTAACATTACCTCAACTTTCTCACAATACCCTTTACCTCATTATAAAAATACCTATTTCTTTTTATACCATCAAACCTACACACATTCACTGTCACCTCTTCATTATTGCTAATGTTATGCAGATTTTGGAAAGTGCTCTCTCCCCTTTCTTCTCACATCCATTACATCAGTTACGAAAGCACCATTCCTATTCATTACTCTCATTGCTAACCTTTCGCACTTCCTTCCAGAAAAGCTTCCTATTTACTTGCGAGTCCCCTTTCATCCGTCTTCCAAATTGTTCATTTGCCTCGTTTTTCCTTCTGCGTATGCAACTTCTAGTTTTTCTTTTTTCCTTCTTATAAAACTCCAGAAATCTTTCTTTAGAAACCTCATCATTTGCTTTTTGCACATTCAACCACGCCTCTTTTTTACTTTTAACCACTTGCATCACCTCTTCATTCCACCACGCATTGCTGAGACTCTTACTTTCCACTGTTGCACATCCACATACGTCTCTTACACTACTAACAAAGGCTTCCTTCATTTGTGTCCAGATTTGTCAGTTTCATCTTGTTCACATTCAACTGATTTATTTGCAAGCGCCCTTAAATACTTTTCCTTATTACCTTATTCACCTTATATCCAAAGGCTATGGATATGTGTGGAGCGCCACCACATATGACTCCCGATAGTTCCAAAAGGCTGAAGACCATAAATCAGCGAGATGGGAAAGAATGTCACCAGTTGATTTCGAACGTCGAAAACCAAACAATTGATCTGAAATGAGAGAATGAGATTCCAGGCGATCCAAGAAATGAGAGTTTCGTAGATTTCAGACAGAATACAAGTTAAATCTATAGGACAATAGTTAGAAGGATCAGAGTGGCTACCTTTCTTCGGTATCGGTTTAACATATACGAGCTTGCAGCACTGAGGGAAAGTGCTAGAACTAAGGCATATAGAGTAGAACTAAGCGAGAACAGACGCCAGGTCTTAAGCACACTTCCTTAAAATACCAGGATGAATAATGTCCGGGCCACTAGCTTTCCTAACGTTCATAGATCTCATGATCTCCAACACCCGATCATGCTTAATGACAGTATGATTCATGGAATACCTGAGAGGAGAAGGAGTAAGAGGGGCTTGCCTGAATCGTCCAGGGTAGAATTAAATGAAAAAGGGGGGCCGAACAGATTAACCTTTTCAGGAGTTTTACCTTCAGATACGTCAGAGCGAATAAGAAGAGGAAAGGCAGATTTATAGAAGTTATTAGAGATGTTTCTGGCAAGGAGCCATAAATTTTTATCAGTTGAAGATCCAAGAAGGTCGGAGCAATTTTTTTGGTGAAAGCACGCTTAGCCTGACGAATAATATCTTTGCAACGTTTCTGGGTTAAACGAAAATTAGCAAGAGTGATAGGAGAAGAAAAATTTTTCATTTCCGATAGGCTTTGTCTCTATTCTGAAGAGCACAAGAACAGGTGCCATCGAACCTAGGATTATGAGGAGAAAAAGATTTAGTAGAGAATGGAATAAACCTGCAAATTCCCTCGGAGATTACGACCCTCACTTTTTTATCAGTCACCGAAACGTCTTCTCAGTCCAAACAGGATTCATACCAAGGATTGGTAGTAAGGGAGTGACGCAATGCCTCCCAACTAGCCCGATTAAAGTTAAAGAAAGTACGTTTTGGGCATGGTGGAGCTGCTGGAAAGAAAGTGTTATATAATTGAGAGCTACAAGATTGTGATCAGCAGTTCACCGATCTAGGGACAGCGGAACAAACTTGCCATTGTATTCTTTACGCGCAGGAAGGCAAGTGTGCATGAAGCTTCAAGAGTGTTAAAGAATTGGTTGGTAAGATCTGGGATGTGTATAGGTTCCTTAATTAAGTGTTCCAGAACATTGAGAATACCGAATATCTTGGCCTTCTTCCCACCTTTATCAAGAGTATGAGGAGGAGCCCGAAGCCAGCTCAGTGTGGTTGTGTTACTTTTCGAAGTCCCCCTAAGTCAAAAAGACTTAGCACTTTGGTATGAGAAGAAGGTTAAGAGTCTCGTGAGACAATCACGTTAATGAATATTTAAACAGACGAGCCGGCCCCGAAAATTTGTCCTTCAATTAGCGACGAAGGCCAGCCTTCTTTGCAAAAAACACAACATAATGTGAAAGTAGTTATTAAGACAGAGATCTTTAAGCCATTGAATATCGAACGTGTAGGAGACTCAAAGTTTTTTCGAGCGATCTATGCTACAGGGAACATAAACTGTTTTTTACTAACCAAATTTCATGAGGGGACTGGTCAAATGGTGAAAAAAAAGTTTTGTTGGATTAGTTAGATCTTATTAGAGAAACTTAATCCCTGGATAGCTGAGTCTCAAACAAATAATAGGGTTAGGAGGAGTGTTAGAAAGGTGATACTCCACAAATTCGAAGTTTAGCATCTAGGCCACAGACGTTGCAAGCGGAAATTAGAGAGCCCGCGCTCCACGGCCAATTATACTATATATATATCATATATATATATAATATTATATATTATTATATATATATGTATTATATCATATATATATATATATTAAAATATATATCATATATTATATATATATATATATATTAATATATTATATATATATACTATATATATCTATATATATATATATATATATCATCCCCACAGATTGGGATTGAATGCACTAACATGCATGAAAATTAGGATTGTTAAGTAGAAGAGTATGACAGGAGTCCAAAAACAAGGAACCCTACAACACAACCCTCTCCCTTCACACCTTTAACGTGCGTGTTCGTCGCAGCCAAAATCCACAAAAAAAAGCTTTACACACGCCATTGACAAACCCGAAATAATTGGCTACCTTGCTATCGTCACTGTCTAGGGTTTATCCTTTAGTCAATACCACGAATATGTCTCCTCACAAAACCATGTAATTTGCTCCTATTATGCAACATTGATATTTCTTTTTTTTCAGACACTTTTTAACTTGCTCAATCCACCAATATCATATAATAATACTTATATTATATATATATAAATATATATATTATATATATATATATATATATATATATATATATTATAAAGAAAAATTAATTAAACTTTATATAAAATAAATATATATATATATATATATATATCATATATATATATATATATATATATATAAAAGAGCAATCGTCTGTAAGAGATCCATCAGATATCACAAAGAACCTTACAATATAACTTTTTAGATTAATTTCCAACATATTCCGATATACGTCAAATGGAAGAGTGCAAGTTAAAGGAAGAGAGGAGAAAAGAGAAAGGATGAAAAGAGAGTTGCAAATAGAACTGGTTGTTATTGAAAGCATGATTACAACGGACGTTTGAGATCAAAGAGTTGGGGCAAAGAATGGATGAGAAAGAAGTTGAGCAGAGAAAAGATGAGAAGAATGCGCTTGGAAACGTAACATAGGTCTCTCTTCAAAGGATGAAGAATACATCAAAATCTTTCAAAAGGGCAGTAATCATTTCTCTTTTTTTATCAAGTAGTTCCATCATGGTTCTTCCTTCTGCTAAAGTTGAAAACTTCTTTCAAACTTTGGTTTCAATTCCATTTTATATCTGATCATAGAATGCTACTCAAACTTATACTTGATTAATAAATATTAAAATATTTGAGAATCCAATATTTATTTGGAGGGTTTTTAGACTTTTTAAGCGATTGTTATTATTTTTAAAATCCTATTCTCAGTCAATCAAACATTTAAATTGTTGTAATTTTGTTTTTCAATAATAAATTAATTTAGAAATGGTCCTTTTTTTTTACTGGAAAATTTGATTTAAGATATAAAATGGTATATTTACAAAGTAAATTTTAATTAATTCAAAATATTGAAAACATTTATTATATACTTAACATATGCTTTAAGCTATTTGCAAGCTTCATGTTATATGCTGTAAGTTTTAAACTATATGCTTTGTGCTTATTATATATAAATAATGCGATCTCATTTATTGGCATATAACTTGAGTAAAGCTGGATAAATTGCTTGTATGCTCAATGTGCTTATTATCATATGTTTTAGTGCTTTTACTATGTTGCCCGTTATATTGCCATGAACTTTTGATCTGACCCAAAACTTAATTGCTAAACTCATTCTTGCAGTGATAGATTATTTTATGGCTTTATGCTATATTGTTATATGCTTTATACTCATATCATATAATTGTTTATGCCATATGCATTCTATATAGTAGCATTCTACAAGTCTCCCTATATTAACTATTCTTTCCCCTATATGCCTATATATCATACAAAGTATTTAGTAAATGGAAAACACCAAGTCTATCAAAAGTTGCCATTTAGCTAATTCTTATTTTAAAGCCATAAAAATCTCTACAGCAATTTTTCTTTCTAACAAAAACGCTAAAATATTTACATAAAATAAAACATTCATTATTTCGTACTATACATTCCGTGTATATATATTATACTATATATATAATAATATATATATATATCTACTATTATATATATATATATATATATAAACTATATTATATAATATATACTATAATATATATTATTATTATATATATATATATATATATTATATAATATATATAATATAATTTATATTATATTAATATATAATATATATATAACTAACTTATTATATATATATATAAGTACTATATATATACTAATTATATATATATATACTTATTATATATATATATATAATATATATATATATATAAAACACTATATAATAATATAAAAACCTATATACATATATATATATATATATATATATATTACCTATATACTATATTACTTATATATATACATAGTAGATATACTATATACTATACTGATATATAATATATATATATATACTAATATATATAATATATATAAACTATATATACATATACTATAAGCTATATATATACTATATATATATATACTAATATATAGATATATCTATATCTAAATAATATATATTATATACTATATATTAATATATATAATAATACTATATAAGTATATATATATAATATAATATATATATATAATATATATATATATAATATAATATATACTATATATAATAAAATCATTTTATATTATATATATTATTATAATATATTATATATATATTATATATATATACTACATATATATATATGTACCCAATATATACCTATATATATTTATACTATATACTATAATATATATATATATATAGATCATATATATATATATATATATATATAACTATATCATATATATATATATATATATTATTATATATATAATATTCATATACATATATATTATACTATATACATATATAATATAATATATATAGTATATATATATATATATATATTAATTTATTATATAATATATTATATATAATTTATATATATATATATACTATATATCACTATACTATAATATAACTATATACTATATCTGATATACTATACTATACTATCTATATATAATATATATATATTATACTAATCATACTATATATACTATATATATATATATATTCAATATATATATATATATATATATATATATATAATATATATATACTATATATATATATTATATACTACTTATACTATATATTATACTTATCATATATATATAATATTATATATTATAACTATATATATATATAATATCATATATATAACTATAATATATATACTATAATATATATATATATATATTCTGACAATTTAAATGAAAAATCAATTTTAAAATCATATGAATTCGATGCTACAGAAAAATAGTATATAACAGAACGTATAAAAGTTGAACGACAAAAAAAATTTAAAAAACTAAAATAACAAAAATTAAAAATTTCCACTGTTACCAATTGAAAAGGACCAATTTATCACAACTCACCCACTACGACCATTAATTTAAACTGTACAAAAACACAATTACTCATACAATTACAGCGACCTCTACTAATATTATAATTATCATATATATTATATATATAATATATATTATATATTAGGAATATATAATATTATATATATATATATATATATACTATTATATTATAGTTAATATTATATATTATATATACTATATATATATAGATATATAAAATATATATATATATTAATACCTATATATATCACTATATATATCCATATAATATTATATATATATAGTTATTAATATATATATATCAATATATAAATATATAATATTATATATATATATATATATATTATATATATATATATATATCATATATATTATATATATATATATATTATATATATATATAATACTTATACTTCGGCTACCATACTATATATACTTATATATATAATATAATAATATATATATATACTTCCTACCCCATCATATTATATATATATACTAAATACTATATATATATATATTATAATACTATATATAATAATATATTGCTCATATTATATATTATATACTGATATAATAATATATATACCTATATATATATATATATTATATATATACTATATAATTATATATATACTATATTATACTATAATATACTATATAATTACTTATTATTACAGACTAAAACCACCCAAAAACCCGCTCAATGGTCAGCAGAGATCCCTATCAAAGGAAGGGGTCTACTGAAATTCAACCGTCCAGAGCGAGGACGAAATCACACGCCCAGGAGAGATAATTAGGCTCACATTCTCTGAAACCCAACAGTGTGCGAACCTGGGATTCTTTGTTCTTTCGGCGAGTGCTCTACCCACCTGAAGCTAGTAGGGAGTCTTTTATATAAATAAATATGAATACTAATATCTAATTATAATAATATATATCATATGATATATATATATATATATATAATATATATCATATATCATATATATATATATACTATATATATACTATATATTAATATTATATATATAATAATATACTATATATAGCGTAAAACTTTAATATTTCGTCCTGAGCTTCGATATTCGATACTTATCGAACCTATATCGACATATCGAGTACTTGGACTCATATCGATAGTAAATTCGCA
>JABUQX010067385.1:22500-27180 GCA_015478945.1 Trachelipus rathkii
ATACGCTATACCACCGTTAATTTGCCTAATTACTCTTACACCCACACCACTCTAAACATACCTTACATATGCTTTGACCAATAGTGACACACCATTTAACGACTTACCGTACTCAGCTTTGAAATTAGTTTCACACACACATATTTTAAGGACTTACACAAATTTCGAAATTGGTGTGCTCTTCTTATATGCGATCTACCCAAATTCTGTGATCTTTCATTTTATTTTATAACATACTGGAAAAGCCCCTCGTCTCTCTCTCTCTCTCTCTCTCTCTCTCTCTCTTCTCTCTCTCTCTCTCCTAATATACTATATATAATATATATATATATATATATATATATATATATATATTATATTACTAATATATTATATATATATATAATAAATACTATATATATATTATAATATATATATACGTATATTATAAAAAAAATAATATTTTTATACTAGTACTATATATGGATATACTATATATATATATTATCATACTATAATATATAATAATATATAATATAATATATATATAGACTATATATATATATATACTATATATATATATACTTATAAATATTATATACTATATATAATATATATTATATATACTATGACTACTATATATATACTATATATATATAATATCATATCTATATATATATATATATATATAATATAATATACTATATAGATACTATACTTATAATATATATCATTATTATTTGCGGATACGTCAATTCATCTAGGTTAGGTCTAGGTTTACGGCAACGTTGATCTATCTAGGTTGGGTCTAGGTTTAGGACCTTGCTAGTTCAGGTTATGACAAGTTTTAATAAGTAGAGGAAATAGGAAGATGAAAAGAAACAGTTCAAGAAAATGTTGGAGGAAAAGGTGGAGGACAGAAGAAGAGAGGAGAATGGTGGGACTGTATGGAGAGGAGATAAAGAATATTGAATGACAGGTGAATGAAGATAATGAATGGCTTTTACCAATAAAGGGACTCGCATAGGTTCACAAGATGTAGATGGAACAATATCACAAGGGAATGTTTGAATATTATATCACAATATAAATATCGTCTGATGTAGCGCTATAGAGGAATCCTGTGCACAAGTGTCATACCTGAGTAACACATGGTTCGGATCACTAGATTATAGGTGACGGACCTGGAAGGGAAAACAGAAAAGTTACAGAATAAAGAAAAAGAAATGTGATTAAAGTGGAGTCACTGAAGGGGTGTGGCAGTATAAAGGAATATATTGAAAAAATAAGCGAGGACCTAAAACAATTAGGAGGAGGAGAGATGGGGGGATATACAAGAAACGGTAAGAAGGGCAGCAGAGACCCTGGGTAAAATGATGGGTTGGCACAAGTAATAGCGGGAAAAGACACATTCCTTGGCCTGGAGGACTGAAAGGTGAGTGAGGGAACAATAAAGAGGAAACCCGTATTGGACTGAGAAGCCCGTGGTTGAAACCAATAGAACTGCCCACAGACTTTAGCTCAGTATGCTGGAGGCAGAAACTGAAGCCGGAGAGAGAGAATCAAAGACGAGCAAAAAAAGATGCACGCGCAAATACGATCGAGAAGCGCCGAAGAAATTGCCATTGAAAGGACTGTGAGGGCACGAACAGCGAACGCTAAAGGCAAGAGATTTCTCTAGACTGGCAAAAAACGTATAGAGTGCCACTGCGCTGACGGAGCAATAGCAAAGATAAGCGAGAACGAGATTTGGTGAGATCAAATGATCGAAACAGGACTTGGGCCAATTGTTCGCGGTAACTGTTAAATAGAAATGGAACAGGTGGAGGGGGGGAGAAGAGATAGTTGAAAGAGGGGAGGATGAGGAAGGGGAGGATGGATCACTAAGGTGGAGTGGCAGGTCGCTCTGCAGGAGTGTTGAAAGAACGCACTAAGCTTACTGGGGGAAGCACTGCGCATGCCCCATAGAACTTATAAAAGACGGGAGAAAGAAATCTTAAAGAGCAGTAAGCGTCTGAAATTCTTCAAAAGATGTTGGAACGAGAGCGAGGCACCAAAAGACTGGGGAAGTCAATCATAGTTCCACAGTTAATCATAGTTATATAAGGGAGAGACAGGAGACTGTAAAAATTACAATAGAATATCCTTGTTGCCGAGCCACTTGCGCAAAAACACTGTGAAGCAAAATACTGATACGCTTAGGAAAGCCCTCCCTGATACATGAAATAGAGAGCCCAGGCTCTGCGCGATCCCCTTTCGCGAACGCGCGTCGAGCGAGCAGCACACGCAAATATAGCAAAGAAAAAAAGCACGACAGATCTCTTGATCGCCTTCAGAATTACAATAGAAAAGATATGGGAATATATTAAAAGATCATATATATAGCTTTCTTAGATCTGAGAAAACTTTTGATTCAGCTCCTAGGGAGAAATTGTGGAGAGTGTTAGAGAGAGAATATGCAGTGAATAAAAAGTTTAGAGAAGCCCTGGAGAGTTTGCATAAGAAAAGTAAAATGTATAATATAAAGAACAAAATATAAGAATAAGGAATGGTTCTGAGGTCTAGCAATCGAGTTAAACAAGGAAGCTTGTCACCAATTTTGTTTGTAGTTTATTCAGTTATGTACGTGATAAAGCAAGTTGAGAGAGACTATAGGAGATTTGGACGGTAATATTTCTGGCCCACTACCACCGGCATGACGTCGGCGTTGTGCGAACGAAGAGGGCACGATGCTGAGAGCAGGTCGGCGGACATGTTTGCGCATAGACCCTTAGAGGGGGCCGGTCTGACTATGATCACAGAAAAGACGGAGATCATGGTAGTCAGGAGATAAAAAGGAGGGAAGAGTTGGGAGTGGATGTAAAATGGACTGAGATAAAGATGGTGGGGAAAATGTAAATTACTTGGGTGGAATATATATATATATATATATATATATATATATATATATATATAGATATATATAATATATTATATATATACTACTATATATATATAATATAATATAAAACGTCCTCCCCCAGGAAAGGTCTCAACGACCTGTCAGTGCGGACCCATCGAAGAAAGGTTTCTTGGGTATCCACGGGCCTAACGCGCTAAAATCCGCTGCGCGGGCCTTGGCCCTATCGCGGATGCGGAAGTTTCCCCACTGCATAGCAAAAGCACGGTACATGTACTCATTAACGTGCTTGTAGTGAACACGAAAGACTAGAGCTTAATAGAGCAATAGCTCACGCTTCTCTGCGCTCCAACCGTCTCGAACCTGCGGCCCTCTCGCTGTGCTAAAGCGAGTGCTCCTACCTCTGAGCTAGAGCGCCGCCTTCCTCCTATATATACTATATTATACTATAATACATCATATATATATATTAATATATATACTATATATTCATATATATATACTATAGATATATATATATACCTATAATATATACCAATATATATATATACTATATACCCACCATCATCCCTCCCCCCTACCATCAATATAAGCCCGCTACTACTATATACTATAATACACTATATATATATAATCACTACTGCACCCCACATTCCTCAATAAGCCACGCACAACGGGGAGGCCCACCTATAGCCTACTACACGTATATATTATACTACTTCATATAGTATTAATACTATATTATATATATATATAACTATATACATACCTTATATATATATTATATAGTAGATATTATATATACTATATATAATCTATAACTATATATATATGACACTATAGCATACTATTTAGTATATATATATACTACTATAATATATCATAGCAGTGGGCGTATCACCAATAGCGTAGGTAGCGGAAGGCTACCTCCCTACCCAATCATTTATCGAGTCTTTTTTGCATAAATAAATTAAATGGGCAAAGTTAACTAAACCTATTACAATTTTATTCTCCAAAGTTGAAAAAAAAGAAACTGGATTTATAAAAATCAAAGTTAAAGGAAAAAACAACTAACACTTAAGCAATAGCAATTTAATAGCTAAATTCATGTTGAAATTTGCCTGTCCAACTCTGTTCTTAAAAACCCCCATCAAACACCGCGATGCACACACACACAAGTAAAATTTTCAAGCATATCGGCCCGTTACAGAGATTTTCATTTCAGCTATAATAATTTATCAGGGCCAGGCCACGACATTATTACCTTGCTTGCCTACGAATGAATAAAATACTGAGAATCCCCACGGGAACCGAAACCTTCTTCTTCACGAACACGCAAAAAAACGTACGAAGAATTTTGGCAATAAACCTCTCTCTTCTCTCTCTCTCTCTCTCCTCTCTCTCCTCTCTTCTCTTCTCTCTTCTCTCTCTCTCTCTCCTCTCTCTCTCTCCTCTCTCTTTTCTCTCTCTCTCTCCCGGCGGGGCCTTCTAATTTTATAACCTTACACTTAACTTATATCATATACTACCTCATATATATACTCCAGTATAATATATAGTACTATTATACTATATATATCTATACTCATATATATATATATATAGATATTATATATATATATATATATTATATATATTATAAATATATAATATATACTATAGGTATATAACTATATATGTCGACGATCACTCACTATCCAAACATCACACTTCGCTCGCTCTCTAACAACACATCTCCACTCCCAACATCTACTCATCGCTACTAGCCACCCCCGCCCACACACCCACTTATCTCGCACACT
>JABUQX010067386.1:0-15000 GCA_015478945.1 Trachelipus rathkii
TATATATATATATATATATATATATAGCAGCATATATATATATATATATATATATATATATATATATATATATATATATATATATATATATATATATATATATATATATGTTTAATTAAATATCTAATTATATTATTATTTGGATCAAATGCTCATTTTTAAATCTTTGCAGAAAATATATGATGTAATTAAACAAAGAACTTATTTGTACGAGAGGAGTGTTAGTGAAGTGAAAACGTTACTCATATCTATCCAGATGAATAGTGAAGTGAAAACGTTGCTCATGTCTAGCCAGATGTATCCTCCGCAGATATTTTCAAAAATGAAGTTTTAAGAGATGTCGGGAGGTAACAAGTCAATCAAAATCTGTAATTCATCAGCACAAAGATTTATTTAAATAAATGAGTTCAAATTGTAATAATAATAATAATAATAATAATAATAATAATAATAATAATAATAATAATAATAATAATAATAATAATAATAATAATAATAATAATAATAATAATAATAATAATAATAATAATAATAATAATAATAATAATTATAATAATTATAATAATAATAATAATAATAATTATTATAATAATACCAATGATATGTAATAATTAGGTAGGATAATTATTATTGTTCTATAATTTTTATAGGTCTTTTTTCTCGAGTTTTTATATACCTGTGTCTGTTATCTACGTTTTGATGGTTTTGGGAATATGGGTAGGAGTGTTTGGGATGTTAGTTTAAATTGTCGTTATTTTTCTATGCATAATTTGTACTGTGACTTTTTTAATATAGATTGTTTGATATGCTTCTAATTCATCCCTCTTTATCCTTTATTGCCTTTCAAAGAGACTGTTTATCAAATTAAAAATCAAGAGTGAAAACTCTCCTCAATAATTAATGCAGAAAAAGTGAAAGCCTTTTACAAATAATAATATTAGGAGGCGAGAATCCTCCCTTGAAAATTGTCGTTACGTCTTGTGTTGATTTAATGATAGGTATCTGGTATCTAAATACTTTAAGCGGCCAGCCCGCCGATGAGTTCCAACGTTTGTTTGAAGAACCTATTAGCTTCACTACAATTGTCTGGCATAAGTCGTAGAAGAAAGAGTCTTCAGGTTATGCAATAAAAAATATTCATCGTAGTTGATACAGAACCAAAACAGAATAAAATAAGCGAATAAGGAGTAAAGCAACACAACGAAAATTGTTGCAGAAATATATTGGAATAAAGCAAACCATAGAAAGACAAAGAACACGATAAAATTGGTAACCTGTACCAGAAAGAAAACGACAAATTGGCTTAACCTATGCCAGAATAAAATGTACAGGAAAATCTTCTGAGGTCAGTCGATAAATTGGATTGCCGTCGAAGTGGCAAGAAATTGGATAAAATACGCAGTCAGATCAGAAAGTAGTAAATTGTATAAAAAACAGTCTTATTGAAGGGGTATAGAGGTTAATTTCCAAAGAGGATAATTAGTTGCAAATTAAAAGGTCATAAGCAGTGCATATTATATCATGGATTAGGCGTCTTAATTAACTAACTCCCTTTGCATAAAACCCAAAGGATCGTGTCTCCTCATCACTTCAGCGCCAAAACAAGTTTCGTCGACAGTCAAAAACGCAGAGAAAAGGCCTCCCCACAAAAAACAGATTCGTTGCAACCGCAAGAATCAAAAAACAGCTAAGTTCCTAAGAATTAAAAGGGACGTAACAATATTAAATTCTAAAAAATATTTGTATCAGTAAATTTATGTAATTAAGTAAAAAACAAAAATTTAATAATTAAAACATAAAAACTAATTAAGTAATTAATACAAAAATTGATTAAAGCATAATTAATTTTAACATTAAGTATCTTTAAATAAATGGGTTGGTTGTCTGTTTGTGTATGTAAAGGGAGGGAAAATTATAGAAGTGTTAGGTAAACTAATAATTAATTCTATAACAACTCTTTCATTTTTTGCATATATATATATATATATATATATATATATATATAAAGAGTATATATATATATATATATATATATATATATATATATATATATATATATATATATAAATTATATATATATATATATATATATATATATATATATATATATATATATATATATATATATATATATATATATATACACTTGCGCACACACACGCAGGCATAATTGTACAGGAACAGGTTGTGTGTACAGACAAAGCATAAGTGGAGAACGCAAGAACGCACACACAAATTCCTCAGCTCGCAACATACACATGCACACAAACAAGCTTCCCGTTCATTGCCGCCACCTAGTCTCGAAGGCCACCAACGGCAGGTAAAGACGGAGGGAAAACCTTCCCCCAACAAATCTGCAAGTAGAAGGTAGCATTCACCTTTTTGTATATATGATATATATATACCTAAATGCGAATGTATATTAAAGTTTTTGTTTTAAAATTTAAATTTAACAAAATATCAAACCTTAATTACTTTAACATTTTTTAATTACTGATAAATATTTTTTAAAACTTCAGTTTTATAATTTTTTAAAATATATAAAATAATATATATCGATATATGTTGAGATATATATATTTATATATATATAAATATATATATATATATATATATATATATATATATATATATATATATATATATATATATATATATATATATATATATATATATATATATATATATATATATATATATGGCTATTGAGTAAAAATAGGTGTGTCTCAGTGTGCGTAAATGAGCGCACATGACGGTATAAAATCCACACATCGGATACGCAAGAGAGTGAGAGTAGCATACGTGCCGTATTGACCAAATCGTTTGTTCACTCATAAGGATTGCAAATGGTTCTCGCCTGAAACACTTTTTTGAAACAGAAAAGTAGTAGAAAGAAAAAATTCTTTTTTCTTTTATTTTTTATTATTTCTTTTTATTGCAAATGAGAATTGATTGGATTAAAGTTATTGTGTTATGCGTAATTAATTAATTGCAGGAAAGAGACTGCCTTTGCCTAATTATCATTTTAATTGATTTTTATTCTTTTAATTAATAAAAATAATTAACCCAAAAAACCAATCAATTCAACATTTTGAGCATTGATATTTCGAAAATTACATATTTGATTTATATAATCATATAAATATATATATATATATATATATATATATATATATATATATATATATATATATATATATATATATATATATATATATACATATATATATATATATATATATATATTTATAATTTATATATATATATATATATATATATATATATATATATATATATATATATATATATATAAGTTATATGAAAGAAATATATAGTTAAATATATATATATATATATATATATATATATATATATATATATATATATATATATATATATATATATATATATATGTACATGCATGTGTACACTCACATTTGTATATCTTATATACGTCAGACGTATACAGTGTTGAAGGTTTGCATGTACGGAGAAAGCCCATATGATTTTAGCACGTCGCATGCATAGGGCATTGAGAGCGTTAGAATCACAGCTGGTTTTTGTTTACATATTTGAGAATAACCTTGAGAGAGAAAGAATAGGATAAGAATTTTCAATCTACCTTTTCTTCTCTTCGTAAATAAAGGAAAATTGTTTTAAAAAGAATATCGCTTTAACACTTATTGTTATAATTTTCATTATAAATATAATTTGAGTTGAATTTGAAGAATAAGCAATCACTATCGTATCGAGTAGAATCTGAGCACTTTTTTCATTTTTAATTTCTATTTTTGAAGCAAAAATATTTTGTCATTTCAATTGAAATTGATGTTGATATAATTAAAGTTGAGCTATATAATTTTGTCTTTGCAAAAAACAATCAAGGGATTCTTATTTTTTGCCCGTATAGTTCATAACAGATATTGATCTCATAAATCTTTATTCCCAATAAAACCATTTTCCTCATTTTTTTCAACTATCCACAGCTCCAATAACACTACTCACCCCAATTTACTTTCACTTTCCACTAACGAGTCATTAGGATGGCTGAGAACGAAATGCAGGTTGAATTGTCTGACACCTCGTCTCCAGAGGAGACACAGGAGGAAAAGATAGCCCTGTTGGGGAGTACCACAGCAGTAGTGGATAAATCTTCCTCACCCGAAAGGAAAGCTATCTCGTCACAACCCGGAGGAAGGGAGACAGATACGCTTGTCCAAACTGAAGGGAAAGCTATCTCGTCACAACCCAGAGGAAAGGGGGCAGATACGCTTGTCCAAACTGAAAGGAAAGAAGTGAAAGGGAAAGGAGAAGTAGAAAATAGGGAGACGAAAGATGAAATAAAAGATGAAGGAGAAGCGGTGAAAGGGAAGGAGAGAGAGAAAGAAAAAGGAGAAAACGAGGCCACAGCGCTTTGCTCAGGAGGAGCCAGAGCCTCCATAAATGTTTGTATGAAAAACTCAGAAGAAGAAGAAGATGAGGCTCAGACAAAGATACGAATAGTTTGTAAAAATAGCGCGGAAAAACCTTGCTTAGCAGTGAAACCAGTTCCTAGGGAAACGCCTCTCAAATATAGTGAAAATACACCTTCCACTACAGGATTTTCAATAGAAGCTATGATGGAATTTGTCAGCTATAAGGGTGCTGGAAACATTCCATTCACTTCATTTATCCAAGAAATAAAACGCTTAATGGATAATTATCAAAATTTAGCTTTAATTGAGCCATTAGGAAGTTTGTTCGAGAAAAACAAGGTTAATTACATGTTGATAACGAAGGTTTTGGATTACATCGATTCCCAACAAAATGGTTCCTTATTAAGGAGAGCAATTTTAAGGAATTTTGATCCGAGTTTGGATACAGAATTTGTGCTACAGAAGGTAATAGAATTGGAGAGAGAAATTCCACTCCAATCCAACTTGGCGGAAGAGGATTCAGAAGATATAGAGGAAATTTCAGTGCTAGCCATAACTGATAAAAAAACAGAAAAAGAAGATACAGGCGAAGAAGCCAAAGCGCTAAAATTAGCACCGAAGAGTGTACCAACGAAAGAAGAAGTGCCGAAATTGGTGTTGAAAGTTGTCTCAATAGAAGGGAGAGAGGATTTAGAAGTGCCGAAATTGGTTTTTAAATGTGTGACGGTGAAAAAGAAAGAGCAAAAAACCAAGAATGAGGTAGAGTTTCAAGCTATTTCAAATCCCGTTTCAGTTCTACCACAAACGGAGAAAGTAATGGAAAAGGTAAATTCTTTACCTTCCCAAGTTTCCGTTCGACCTCGAGAGAAGAAAATAGAGAAAGAGACAACTATAAGGCAAACAGTAACTGAGTTATCAGGAGAATCAGAGAGGTTAGAGAAGGTAGCTCAGCGAGCAGGGCAATATTGTTGTCAAATGACACTTGCATTTAAGAAAGACCAACGAGGGATCAATGTCACCGCAATTCTAGATTGTGCCGCTGGAATTTCTTTGGTATCCAGGTCCGCGTTTGACGCCCTACAAAGAGAGGAGAACACAATAGCCTTATGTAGACCATCTCGATATCGCTTGAAAGGTCTAAATGCAGGAAACTATCGAAAGTATCGACAAGTAGAGCTCTACTTCAAATTATCGGACAGATTTCAACGAACAAAATTTTTAATACATGAGATGACGCAAAATAGATGGAGCGTGCTCTTAGGCAACAATATACTTTCTTCGGAAAGCATCAGTATAAATCTTTTCAAGCTCCAAATGATATGTTATGGCAGTACGATCGTGAAAATACCGCTTCGTATTTTAGATGAATTTTGGGAAGATCGTTTTCCTCAAACGAAAGTGATGGAAGCTTTGATCCGCCTTCCATAGAAGAGAATCCACTCGAAATCAACGGAGCTTTCGGCCCCGCAATCCACACCTTAAAAGGAAGGTATGACCCCCCAAAACCCTTCGCCCCGCCAGACGAAATTCGAAGGAAGAATCGGGCGGGAGGAGAGAGAGCGGAAGAAGAAGAAATTTAGATTTGCAGGAGAAAGGAGGTGGGCAAAATACTGAATAGGTATATATTTATATATATATATATATATATATATATATATATATATATGTATATATATATATATTATGTATATATATATATATATATGTATATATATAGAATATATATATATATATATATATATATATATATATATATATATATATATATATATATATATATAGGCACCTCCAAAATACCTTGAATCGGAAAGATTGACATTGTAGATAGCCCGGTGCGTGTCTTTAAGTTAGAGTAAGCTCACCCCTTTAAAGAGAAAAATATCGGATTCGTTCCCGTCCAAATCTTTATATATATATATATATATATATATATATATATATATATATATATATATATATATATATATATATATATATATATATATATATATATATATATATATATATCTATATATATATATATATATATATATATATATATATATATCTGTAGATATGTTTATGTATATCCAGGTATGCCTATCTGCATGTATAGGTGTATTTGCATGTTTATGTATACGTAAATAGTAGAAGTAGTGATGAAGCTATGGTAAATGAGTTTTAAAACTGTAAATTCTAGTATTCCTTCAAGAATAGTTTTAAATTAATCATCATTCCACCAAGAAATAGCCGTTAAAAATTCATTAAAATTTTAAGGAGATAAAGATCCCCTAGTTTTCTTTATATATTTGTTTGTAAATTTCAATATAAAGTAACAATATCCGTTTTCATAAATTCAAGAAAGGTAAAAATTGACCGATCAAAAAGAGTTTTAAAACACCAAGCACCTATATAATATATTTGTCAAAAATAAATATATATATATATATATATATATATATATATATATATATATATATATATATATATATATATATATATATATATATATATATATATATATATAAATATATTTAGTTGCTATATATGTATATATATATATATATATATATATATATATATATATATATATATATAAGTATATGCATGTGAATATACTTAGATACAGAACTGTATCCACTTGTAACAGCGCTTTAATATATAGGAATGCTTTCAGTTTTGATCTAATTTTTAAACTTGGTTTGTTTAATTTATCTAAAAATTTTGGAGTCCAGAAGAGAGTGAAAAAGGGTTTGAATTGATAGGTACATTTTCCCAACGATAAAATATTAAAAGTCTAGCATAAACAGTTTGAGTTTCTGTAGTTAACCCCGGAGGTAGAGGGTCGACTAAGGAGGCATCCCCTTACGACCCCGAGAGACCTCCAGAAGGGGCCCTGAAGGCATTCATGATAGCTAGCATTCCCGAGAAACCATGGTACACAGTCAGTCTAAAGCTAAGCATGTAGGTAAAACCATCGGCACATCCGGATGCACTACATAATGCAGGTCGCGAAAAATCTGTACACGAGGTGTACAGGCATTTATTTGAATATGTTTACTGTTTTGCTAATAATCCTTTTATTTATTTTAGAGAGAGAGAGGGAAGACAGTTTGGTTCTCCAGACAGATATCTGATAAAAAGCCGAAGATCGAGCCATTCGGATAGGTCTAAAGGAGAGAGAGAGAGAGAGGAAATTAGTAGGATTCACACTGACTCAGGAAATTTGTAAAGGATAACTCAAGTTTGTTTTTTTTTCTAATAACATTTATTTTAATATTCTTTATGCATACATTTTAACATTATTTTACATATAATAATGCCAGTTAGGCGCATAAGATTTAATTATTTTCTATATATATATATATATATATATATATATATATATATATATATATATATATATATATATATATATGAGTTATATATATATATATATATATATATATATATATATATATATATATATATATATATATATATATATATAAATATATATATATATATATATATATATATATATATATATATATATATATATATATATATATATATATATATATATATATATATATATATATATATATTCTTTTTATATATATATATATATATATATATATATATATATATATATATATATATGTCATCGGTATATGTCATTTTTACAAAAAATTGATATTTATTTCGGTCAAACAGCACTTCTTTTCTTTAATTTATGGAAAGTAACGGACCAGAATCCTAGTAATTAGCAGCTTTATTTTTTTTTATATTTCTATTAAAAATCGAACTGATTTATTTCTCCATTCTGTTGTAAAGCCAAAAGCGTCCGTTAACAGAGCAAAAGGGGCTTAAAAATTCGTTAACAGGAACTTTAAAACTTGGTAAGTTTGACAGGGAATACACCGTTAAAAAATTTTAAGTTATAGAAAGTTACTTTAGGAATTTCCATGTGGAAAGGAATCTACCAAGGTAATTTCCTTCCTTTGCTCTAACCGATGAATTGGAAGGAATGTTTCAGTATTGTTAGTCTTCTTCTCAAAAGATGGTAATGGGAATGTGGACTCCAAAAGCCAGTCTATAGAGAAGGAGGTTTGAGTGACATGGAAAAGGTCAGAAGGAGAGAAATTTAAAATTGAAAAAAAGGTGCTGCACACTAGTTAAATCATTTCACTTTTCGCTTTTAAAAACTAATAGGGTAAAACACAGATTCCGTCTATGGCAATGAAGCCGTTGCTTCAGTCAATCTTCAATTTACAAAAGAGAATCGGTAAGAGAGGCAGCAATAGAAGATTGCGGGAAAGGCAGAAGTACCCTTCCGACGGAGACCGAAGAGGCGAGAAGTACCCCTTCGTTGAAGAACCAGAGAAGGAGAAAATGTCCAAGTACCCCTCCACAAGAGTAGATCCGATTGACCGAGAGACAGAAATAAGTTCACTCAACCGAAGCATAATTGCTCACCCCTCATGGGAAGGTACTAAAAGAGGTTTTTAGTCGTGAGATTTCGAGAGTGTCTTAAACTAGGAGAGAGAAGGAGAAGATTGTCATGCCAAAAAAGATCGCTAAGAAAACACATTTAGAGTCTGACGAACACCCTAATATAACAACTTATGAATGTATATATATATATATAGTATATATATATATATATATATATATATATATATATATATATATATATATATATATATATATATATATAATTTATATATATATATATATATATATATATATATATATATATATATATATATATATATATATATATATATATATATATATATATATATATATGTATATATATCTGTCTGTATGAGCGAAAAATTGAATGTATTATGATACTCTTAATATATATATTTGTGTAAATAACACACATCTAGTTTGGATTAAGAATGAAAGACAATTTTGAAATTGTTTTTATTTTATTTTATTGACTAATTACTAAGCTTTGCTTGCCTCATCATGAATTTTTCCTTATCTATAATATTACAAAAATTAGGCCAATGTTGTGGAAGTTCTGAATGGCAGAGATATATGGATCCTAAGTACAAAATGGAAGATTGTAGGAAGCTGCACTTGGATAATTTGATGTCGGGGCAGACATCAAGGTTCACACTAAGGTCCTCCTGATTCCGCCGACAAACCTTATGAGAGTTTTCGATGAATGGGCTCGAATAAAAGGATTTGGTAGGCCGTTAGCTAGTCTCAGTTGGCCAGGTAGTGGTGAATGACAGCCAAAAGGGAGATCAGAGAACGGAAAAGCACCGCCTGATGACGGTAATTACGAAGGAATAAATCTCATGGATTTGGTATATAAATTGCTTTGTATTTAGTTATTTTGTAATTGTTGCATCTAAACATGAACTAGTCTGGATTAGAAAATTGATTGCATGTATAGCATATCGTTGATTAGGTTCTATAGGTTCTGTAAACGTTTTCTCTAGTGTACAAATCTTATTTGGAATTTTGCTATAGCTTATGGGAGAGAGGGAAAGGACTATGAGTAACCCGCCGGAAGATATGGGAGAGGAAGAAAATGGTTACAAGTACCGTCCCAGAAAAGCAAATTTGCCAAAGGAAGAGGCAGAACAACGAGAGAAGACAAAAACGGTGTCCTATTGAGTCAAAAATTTTAGTGGATTAGGGAAATATTTTGCAATCTATTAGGCTTATGTTTCTATTTGCATGTTCACTAGCTTGGATTTCGGTTGTAGTCATTAGAGACGTGAACCACATTTCTTTCAACAGATTCTTCTAAAATAGGGATGGAGTCATGACCGGATCCTATAATTAGTAGAGTGGGAAGAGAGAAGGTGTGCAACACAGTCTTAAGTTTTAAGTTGATTATCTGTGAGAAATAGTCAAGCATTTTTTCCAAAAGGTATTTCTTTTTCTTTCGGTAGGAATTAAGATATCAAAACGATGCTCCTACATTGAGAACTAGAGTATAAATAGGGAAAATACATGACCTTCTCATCAGTTTATTGCTGTATTTTGCTTTGTTTTTTAGCAATCTGTTGTAGTTTTTCAACCAACGATTAGCTCTTTCTAACTATTAGTCACGCGTTTTTGATCAAAAGTTTCGAGAAGTTGAAGAGTTGTCCTTGCAACATGATTGGTTCGAGTCACAGAGCTAAAATTTAGCCGTGGAAAGAGAATAACGATTGAAGAAGTATTTCGGAGATAAAGAAACAAGATCAGAACTGGAGTGACAGGAAAGATAATCGTATTGGGTTGGTAAATAGTTCAGTAGATAGTTTTTGCACATAGTTTTTGTTCATATTTTTGTTCATATTTTGTTCATATCTTTGTTTCAAGTATGTTTTAAGGATGTACTTACGATAAACGACTATGTTGGGTCACGTTAAAAGTATTGGAAGGAGCAAGTACGAAGGGGATGGTGATCTCTAGTATCATAAGTCTCAGTAAGCCAATATAGGAGGTAAGAAGTAAGAGGTAGGGAAACCCAACATAGAAAATACTGAAAGTTCTTTTCCTTGTCGATGATAAGCCCTGCGTAAAGAGATAGTGATCTCTAGTAGTGTGAGTCTTAGTTATCGACGTAGTGGATGTTTGTCGAGAGACAAAAAATCCCGAAAAATAGATGAAAAGAACCAAAGCTAGGAATGGAGTTGCGTTTGTATGATATAGACTTTAAGAATTTTTTTTTACATCGCTTTGTATTCAATTTGCTCGCTAACCTAAGATGTAACCGCCAGTATAATGTTCAATTTGTTTCATAGTTTATGAACTTTTTAATTTCATTTAAGATATCACAGATATTTGTACGTCAAATAATTGAATTGAGTGATAGCGATAAGCATTTAGGCACAATTAGAGGCTATAGCGAAGTTCTCAGATGCCTATCTTTGCTTTATAATTAAGCGGTTTTTGTGTAAATAAGATACTTGGTTAGCATAAAGATATTTTTTTTTAGTCTATAGGTCAAATAACTTCGGTTTTGAGGAGAAATTATTATACATTTCGCATCGCATTTGTGTAATTTACGTAAACATTTTGTGAAACATTTGGTTTCAACTGGTAAGAAATTGGAAATTTTTGCCGATTATGTTTCATTATTTTTATCAAATTCCTACCTACAGGTCTCGTCCGAAGGGTGGGCCCCAGTTTTCATTGCGAAAATTTAATTCAAAAAGAAAGGATTTTCTTTTAAAAGAAAGATAAAAATAATAGAAACAGCAAGAGAATGTCATCTAACCTTGCCATTAATTTTAACATTTTGCTTTAACGCTTAGCATGTTTTCTAATTAGGAAGAGGATAGTTATTGACACTTCCATTAATATTTTTTGTTTTAACGCTTAGCATGTTTCTAATCAGGAAGATGATAGTTACTAACACTTCCATTACTATTTTTTATTTTTATTTTTAACGTTTGATACTAACAGTTGTTTTAAACAATAGTGTTGTTAAATAGTAAAAATATACTAACATTTTTTCTAGATTTCTATCAGCGTTTGATACTAACAGTTTGTTTTAAACAATAGTGTTGTTAAATAATAAAAATATACTAACATTTCTTCTAAATTTCTATCAGTATAAAGCACAATCATATCTAAGATTGATCTGCCATACTAATAGCTTTTGATATTAATATTAAAAGGGATGTTTTGAAGTGTTAACAATTGGGTCTCATCGATTAACATTTTCAAATCATTTTCTCATAGCCGTATACTAACGTTCTAGAATTAGTTTTCTTTTTAACAATGTTACTACTAACCTTAGAAAATAAAACTAGTGCTTAACTGTCGTAATAACATTTATAATAATGTTTGTTTGTCGCTTATGTAACATGTAAGATTTTAAAAGAAACTTTGATAGTCTAAATGGTATACGAATGAAATTGAAGCAGGGTAATTTCAATTAAGTTTAGGCGATAACATTTTTGTTCCTATTAATCCTTAAACGAAGATTACTAAAATTTAACTCTAGCCACCAATCAAAAAAGTTAGGCCAGCAAAGTAAAAACTAATGTTAGGAATAACAAATCAAAGGAAAGCTACCAAAATCACCGATTGACCAGTACCAAAAATATTTTAGGTCAAAGTGATTTACCATAATAACCCGAGATAAAATTTTAATTTCTTTTAGATAGCATAAAAGGGAATCATAAATTTAATAAGGTAACATAATTTTCCAAATGCCTGTTCTTTGGAGAGAGACACATATGAGTTTAACCACACTTTATCCTCATGCTATATATCTATTTTTCTTTCTCTATTTATCTTCGCAGATTTGGAAAAAACAAAGATCAATTCTCATATGCTTCCATAAAACATTGAGTTTCGGTCTTGTCCGTTTTCAAACTGTTCGTTTTCTATAAACCCACTTTCCAGAATACTTTCATTAGGAGAGGAATTCCCTTGGAACCTATGATAGAAATTTTTATTATTCATTTTGCTTCGACATCTAGTAAGAAGTTTAGTTCACCAGAACTCCTTCTTTTTCATGTCCAATATTCTTGTTCATTTCTTCATGATTTGTTCCTTGAGAATAGTGAAATGGTTTTTTCCATAATAACCGGCGAAGGGGACTATATCGTGAATCGATACTTTGCTTCGCAAGTATGAGTCAATGAAAAAAAACTATTTCGGAAGAGCTTTAGAGTATGGTGCCACTTTGGCTGCATACCTAGAATTTCTTAGGCAAAAGTAGCGTCTTTCCCACGATAGCCTATTGGCTCTTCAACTTCAAACTGGCATAGGAACTATACAGGCCCGATCCTGTCTTTTCCTTCTATTTTCTCACTTTCCTTCGATAGGAACACCGCAAAGGCGAGAGTCCTAAACGGTATAAATCTCGCCCCGTAGTTATTACGCATTATATGCAATAGCCGCAGGTCTGGGCATACGAGGGAGCTTGGGAACGCCTCATTCTGCCTTCTCAGTTCACCTGGTGCAGTTAGTGCATAATAGTATTGCTAAAGTGAAACTATTTCGTAGAGGGGTTTAAATATTTAAAGTAAACTATATAAACTATTTTATAGAGGGGTTTAAATATTTAAAGTAAACTATATAAACTATATAAAGAAAGAAACTCACAAACGCAATAAGCGTATATTCCTAACCAAACACATATATATATATATATAATATATGTATATATATTTACTTCTATATATATATATACTATTGTATATATATATATATATATATATATATATATAAAATATATATATATATATATATATATATATATATATATATTAATATATATATATATATATATATATATATATATATATATATATATATATATATATATATATATATATATATATATATATATATATGTTTAATTAAATATATAATTATATTTTTATTTATATCAAATGCTCATTTTTATATCTTTGCAGAAAATATATGATGTAATTAAACAAAGAACTTATTTGTACGAGAGGAGTGTTAGTGAAGTGAAAACGTTACTCATATCTATCCAGATGAATAGTGAAGTGAAAACGTTGCTCATGTCTAGCCAGATGAATCCTCACCAGATATTTGCAAAAATGAAGTTTTAAGGAATGGCGGGAGGTAACAAGTCAATCAAAATCTGTAATTCATCAGCACAAAGATTTATTTAAATAAATGAGTTCCCCAAATCTGAATGACACACACACACACACACAATAATAATAATTAATAATAATAATAATAATAATAATAATAATAATAATAATAATAATAATAATAATAATAATTATATAATAATAATAATAATAATTATAATAATATTCAATGGATATGTTAATAATTAGGCAGGATGATTTATTATTGTTCTATAATTTTTATAGGTCTTTTTTTTATATACCTGTGTCTGTTATCTACGTTTTGATGATTTTGGGAATATGGGTAGGAGTGTTGGATGTTAGTTTAAATTGTCGTTATTTTCTATGCATAATTTGTACTGTGACTTTTTAATATAGATTGTTTGATATGCTTCTAATTCATCCCTCTTTATCCTTTATTGCCTTTCAGACTGTTATCAAATTAAAAATCAAGAGTGAAAACTCTCCTCACTAATGCAAAAAGCAAAAAGCCTTACAAATACAATATTAGGGAGGCGAGAATCCTCCCTGAAAATTGTCGTTGGCGCTTGTGTTGATGAATGATAGCATCTGGGTACCAACACTTTGCGGCCAGCCTGCCGATGAGTTCCAAATGCTTGTTTGAAGAACCTATTAGCTTCACCTACACTTGTCCTGGCATGTCGTACAGTAGCCTTCAGGTTAAGTGCAATAAAAATATTCATTTAGTTGATATTAAAAGAACCAAAAACAGAAATAAACAAGTTGTGAATATAGTAAAGCAACACATGAAAATTGTTGCAGAAATATATTGGAATAAAATCAAACCAAGGACACAAACGATATATATATATATATATGTATATATATATATATATATATATATATATATATATATATATATATATATATATATATATATATATATATATATATTATATATATATAGTATATATATATATATATATATATATATATATATATATATATATATATATATATATATATATATATATATATATATATATATATATATATATATATAAAAAAATATATACATAATTTAT
>JABUQX010067386.1:37500-40000 GCA_015478945.1 Trachelipus rathkii
GGTTAGGTGGTTGTTGTTTTATTAAAGCTATTGGGTGGAGTGAAGATTGGTGGCGGTCGATGGTTTGGAGGGTGATGGAGGACTTGAGGGGGGAGGCGGTCATTCTATTGAAGAATAACCAGGTTTCTAATTGTTGTAAGTATTCTTGGGTATGAAGAGTGGCTATATTTACGTCTGGATATTGAGAAATGAGGCTGATATCATCTGCGTATATGATAAGTTTGGTGGATTGGTGGGTAGGGATGGGCAGGTCCGCTGTGAAAAGGTTGAAGAGGAAAGGAGAGAGAATGGCACCCTGTGGGACGCCGTTTTGTAATTTAATGGAGTGGGAGAGGTTGTTTTTGTGGAGAACCCTAGCAAATCCGTTAGTAAGAAAGTTAGAAAGCCATTTTTTGTCGTGATTTTCTAGGGGGGATTGAAGGATTTTTTGAATAAGATTGAATGTGGGGACAGTGTCAAAGGCTTTATTGATGTCGATTGCTGTAAGAATGGATCTATGGGATGGGGATTGGTTGAAGCCATTGATGATGTGTTAGGTGAGGGAGGTGAGGGCTGTAGTTGTGGATTGGTTGCTTTTAAAGCCATGTTGGAAATCTGGGAGGTTGATGAGGGGGGATATTTTGTTTAATATTAGTTTCTCCAGCAGTTTACTGATGCAGGAGAGGAGAGAAATTGGGCGGTAAGAGGTTTTGAAGTTGGGGTCTTTTTTAGGTTTCAGTTTTGGTAGTATGAATGCTTGTTTCCAGATTGAGGGTTTATAGTTAAGTTGCCAGGATTTGTTGAAGATTTCAATGATAAGGAGAAGTGCTTTTTCGCCAAGGAGTTTTAGATGTAGGTTAGAGATTGAGTCTGGTCCTGTAGCTGGAGAATTTTTGAGGGTTTTGATGGTTTCTGCTATCCTTTCAGTTGTAAAAGGGGGTGGAGGTGGGGGGTTGTGGTCTAAGGGGAGTTTTCTGAGTTGTTTTTTTTTATTTTCCTGTTATTGGGTGGGTTGGTTTGCGAAAAATGCTAGCATAATGTTTTGCTAGTTGGTCTGGTTGTTGTTTTGGAGAGGGGAGGGAGTTATCAGGTAAGGAGGGGGGATTCGTGGGAGGGGGGGTGGTTTCGAGAGGTATTTAGTTTTTTGATGACTTGCCAGGTTTTCTTATTATTAATACGTGAGATGTTGGATTGTAAGTATTCTGAAAACTTAATGGTGGTGTTGGTGGTTATGAGGTTGGTGATTTGGGTATTGATGTTTTGTTATTTTGTTAGTGATGAGTTGGGTATATGTTGGTGGTTATGAGGTTGGTGATTTGGGTATTGAGGTTTTGTTATTTGATTAGTGATGAGTTGGGTATATGGTCTAAGTTTTCGAAGGGAGTTTCTTTGTTTAATGAGTTGGCTGATTTCAGGGGAGAGTTTGGGGTTATAGGATTTTCTGTGGCCTTTGGGTATGTGTAAGTTAGCGGATTTGGTGATTAAATTATTTAATTGAATAATGGAGGTGTGTAGGGAAGTTGTGTCATGTATTGGTGTGGGGTTTATATGGGTTTCGATATGGTCAGTGAATGCTGGCCAGTTAGCTTTTTTGTAGTTAATGTATGTAGTGATCTTTTTTTTTTTTTGGGGGGGGGGTTTGATGGGAGGAGGTTAGGGAAATAAGAATGGGGAGGTGGTCGGAGTGTAGGTCGGTAGTCGTGCCCAAGTTAGTCTTAGATGTAGGGAGGGGGAACAGAATGTGACGTCTGGGGAGATGGGGGATTGGTTTGTTTGGGGAGGGATTCGGGTGGGAAGGTTTTGGGAATTGAGGATATTAAGGGATTCTAATTCGTTAAGGATATGGTTGCCGCGGGGGTCAGAGGGGTAGTCTTTATACCAGGCGGTGTGGTGAGCGTTAAAATCGCCTCCGAGAATAAGATTTGGGAATGTGGATAGTATTGATAGGGGGGGGGAGGTTGTTTGGGGGGATTTGGGGTGGTGGGGTGACGGATATAGAGATTGAAGATGTTATAAGTGGTCCTGTTTAGAAGGATGGAGCAGGATTGTGATTTTATTAGTGTGTCGGGGAATAAGGTGGAGGTGTTAGGGGTTGTGTTGTGGTAAGGGATGTTGTTGTGAATCAGTGTTAAGAGGGAATGTTGAGGAGGTTGAGATGGGAAGAAAATGGAGTCGTAACCATAGAACGTGGGGAGAGGAGTGTTTTGGGAGAGGGAGGCTTCTTGTAGGATAGCTATATGAATATTATGTTTTTTAAGGAAATGATTGAGTTCTATGGATTTATTAGTTAGACCGTTAATGTTAAATTGTAGTATGTTGAGTGATTGGGTATTAGTTTTGGAAGGGAGGGAATTTTGGATAATAGAGGGGGGTTACAGATTGCGCAGGTGTAGCCTGAGTTATTTCTGGGAAGAGTTCGAAATGGGGAGCAGGACAAGTGTACCCATTTGTGGCATCTTACGCATTTGATGCTATTTAATCCAACAAATTGTTGGCAGATAGGGCAATTATATCTAGGGGG
>JABUQX010067386.1:42500-48909 GCA_015478945.1 Trachelipus rathkii
AGTTTAGTTTAATTTGTCGTTGTTATTTATTTTTTTGTGCCGACTCTTATCCAGCTCTGGCTTCGTCCTTTTAAAATATCTAGCTCCGACTTTAGCTCAACCCAAGTTTATATTTGCTCCACCTCCAGCTCCAACTTTAGCTCCAGCTCAACTCCAGCTTTGCAACCGGGATTTTCAATATGAAAATTGACACATTCAATCAAAAAAAATGTCACGTCGAAATATTTTACATTTTGTTATAAAAATGAAAATTTAAAATTGTCATCGTTTTATTTTTTGTTTTCTGATGATTTTCTCGGATACTAAGTAAAATTGACTTAAAGAATTTTCAAAACATTTTGATTATTCGGAGAAAGAGTGAGATAGATAGATAGATAGATAGATAGATAGATAGATAGATAGATAGATAGATAGATAGATAGATAGATAGAAAGATAGATAATAGATAGATAGATAGATAGATAGATAGATAGATTGACAGAGATAAATAGTCTTTAGTCTTAGATAGATAGATAGATAGATAAATAGATAGATAGATAGATAGATAGAGAGTGAGTGTGTATATATGTGTGTGTGTGTGTGTGTGTGTGTGTGAGAGAGAGAGAGAGAGAGAGAGAGAGAGAGAGAGAGAGAGAGAGAGAGAGAGAGAGAGAGAGAGAGAGAGAGAGAGAGAGAGAGATCATCCTTATCATTAAATATTTTAACAAGATACATTTCCAAAAATTCAAACAAAGTAAATAATAACATTACATTCCTGACTAATCAAGGGTTCTCTTTTTGTAATTCATAATACATATATTTAGAGTTTTTTATATATATATATATATATATATATATATATATATATATATATATATATATATATATATATATATATATATATATATATATTAATATATATATAAACAGATGTATGAAAATTTATAAATGCAGTTATATATATATATTTACCTTTAGATGTATATGAATATTTAAATCATATTATTATTATATATATATATTATAATTTGTTATTAAATATATATGTTTCAACATATAGATAGTTGTTAAAGAAGATAGGAATCATATACTCTTATTATATATATATTATATTATATATATTGTATCTATTTATTTATTAAGATATACACACACACATATATACATATATATATTATATATGCTGGTTATTATTGATATATTAGTTGAAAGAAGAGCATATTAGCTGGTTACAGACATATGGCGTTATGCATATAGAGTTACATACAGCAGTACATATATTGCTACATATTACACATTACATATTATTGTTATATACATATATTATTATATTATATATTATATATATATATATATATATTATTATTATTATATTATATTATATATTATTATTATTATATAGTGTATTTATATATATTATATATACATATTATATATATATTATATATATATTATATATATATATATATATATATATATATATTATATATATAATATATATATATATATATATATATATATATATATATATATATATATATATATATATTATTTCTTTTATATTATTATTATATTATTATATTATTATATTATTATATTATTATATTATTATATTATTATATAATATTATTATATTATTATTTTATTATTTTATTATTTTATTATTTTATTATATTATTATATTATTATATTATTATATTATTATTTCCCAGGTAGGGTTTTCGCCCTGTGAGTTGAACCAGCATCTTGTTCCTTCTGGCCCCAAAACTCTTAATCCTGGAGCCCTCTTGGAAACTATTTCTCGGCGAAATGGTTTCTGATGCTAGCCCTTGAGTTATACACTCTCTGGTAGGATTTTACGGTTTTACCCTTTCAGTGGAACTAGCATCTCTCCATTCGGCCTCAAAACTCGCTCTCCCTGAGCTCTCCAGAGGATTGTGCTTCTAGGCGCATAAGATTCCAACGCTGGTCTAAGAGTAATACAAGCAGAAAAGAAAGGACTGTGTTGCTAGCCCTGTCGCCCTATAACCATGTGAAGAATATCTTCATTTTTCCTGACCGTGACGAAACATCCAATATTCATTGAACAGAAAGCATTTCCATTGACCTCAATAATTCCATCCAATATCTAAATATATATATATATATATATTTTTATATATAAAAATATAGTATATATATATATATATATATATATATATATATATATATATATATATATATATATATATATATATATATATATATATATATACATATATACATATATACATATTATACATATACATATTATATATATATTGTTATACTTTATATATATATATATATGAGCATATATGTATATATATTATGTTATATTACATGTATATATATATATATTATTATTATATATATATATATATATATATATATATATATATTATTATTATATATATTATTATATATATTATTATTATATATATGATATATATATATGCTTATGACCTCTTAGCAACTCTTTCTTTACCACTCAAGCTCCTCCTCATATTGTTAGTACATATATATTGTTATATATATATATATACATATACATATATATATATATATATATAGCATATATATATATATATATATGTATATATATATATATATATGTATGTAGTAGGGAAGATATATAAATTTACTATATTTTGGTCGAAAGTATGCGTCGAGTGACGAAGACTGATTGTGAAGAACAAGGAGGCTTTTAGAAGTGGTAGAGGATGTGTATCAAATCTTTACATTAAAAATGATTGAGAAAACGAGGGAGGAGAAGAACAAATGTATTTAGGTTTTTTTGTGTATTTGTAAACAGTATGAAACGATTAATACGGGAAGCTCTGTGTCAGGTGTTATTGATATATGGTATTGGTGGTAGTATCAAAAGCATATATGACGATAGTAAAGCGTGTTGAAGAAATGAAGAAGAAAATTGTTGCTTTTAATATTAATAGCGGAGTGAGGCAGGTATGTGCTATGTCTTCTTGGTTATTCAATTTTTATATGATGGGGTTATGAAAGAATTAGAGGGATGGGTGGGATTGTGTTAGAATCAGGGTTGTGGAGTCGTTCAAAATTCTTCGACTCCGACTCCGACTCCGACTCCGACTCCGACTCCGACTCCGACTCCGACTCCACCCTCTTCAAAATTATCAACTTCGACACCGACTCCGACTCCGACTCCGACTCCGACTCCGACTCCGACTCCGCTCCCTTCAAAATTACCGACTCCCCGACTCCGCGACTCCGACTCCACAATCTCGGTTAGAATGATGGAGAATGGAAGAGAGTGGAGGGTGCCCTACCTATTATATGCGGATGATTTGGTTTTGTGTGGCGAATCTGAGAGAGTTTGAGAGGATTGGTAGAGAGATTTGGCAGGGTGTGGTAAATGGAGGGGGTTTGAAAGTAAATTTAGATAAGAGTAAAGTTATTGTTGTGAGTGAGGAGAGTCCTTGGTGTGCAGTTATGTTAGATGGTGAGCAGCTGGAACTGGTGCTTGAGTTTAAATATTTAGTATATATGTTGGATGAAAAGGGAACGGATGATGAAGAGTGTAGTAGGAAAGTTGTGAATGGCAGGAAGGTGACTGGTGCAATTAAATCGTTGGTGGTGGTAATGGAACTAAATCATGAGTGCGCTAGGATCTTACATGAGGGTATGTTTTTTAATAATAATGATAATGTTGAAAATTTGATTTACACAAACCAATAAATTACCTAAAATACTGTAATTAATGTCATATTGTAAAGATAGTAACGGAGTAACGGCACTTTCTTCGTTACTTTTCCTTTCAAGAAACGGAATAACGATAACGCAACTACTTTCCGTGAAACGGAGTAACGATAACAGAAATATTTTTGAGTAAAGATGCCCACCTCTGTATATATATATATATATATATATATATATATATATATATATATATATATATATATATATATATGTTGGTTGGCTGGCGTGTTATGCTATACATATAGCAAAGAAGGTTCAAAGATATTATGTAATAAACGCAACAATATTTGTACAATAAATGGTTCTGGGCGGGAAGCTCTGGAACCCCACCCTGAGAGATGCAGGTGCACCCGCAGGCTGCCTCGGCATCACGATTTGCCAAAGAACCATCATTTACCTTCGGTTTAGCCAAAGAGGAGGACGCGTGTCTAACTTCCGACGGCCCTCGCCACTTCAAACAACATTGCATTTTTTAATGGAGGACATTGTCAAGCCGATTTTCATGAACCTTACAGAAAATCCAAAATGGAACCCTGCCTTGAGGCTAGAACTGAGAACATGAGGAAACCTGAGCCTTCGAAAGCTTCTGCGAGGAGGAAGACACCTAACCTCCGACGGGCCTCCCCGCCAACACTCGGGTCAGGGGCAACACTGGGTAATTTTTAACCAGACATTATTAGATATTCAAAGATATTTGTGCAATAAACGCAACAATTATTTGTATATTTCAAATGGTCCTAAGTTCGCTCCTCTTGGGAAGCTAAGCTTCCAGAGGTAAAATGATGGGTTTCCTTTAAGCCAATCGTGGTCTCGAGGTAACACTCTGAGCATCCATTCAAGGCATTATTAGATATTTCAAAGATATTTGTGAAATATACAAATAATTGTTGCGTTTATTGCACAAATATCTTTGAATATCTAATAATGTCCGGTTAAAAATTACCCAGTGTTGCCCCCGACCCGAGTGTTGGCGGGGAGGCCCGTCGGAGGTTAGGTGTCCAAGACACGCCTTCGCTCCTCTTGGGAAGCTAAGCTTTCAGAGGTAAAATGATGGGTTTCCTTTTAGCTAATCGTGGTCTCGAGGTAACACTCTGGAGTACCATCTCAAGGGTAAGGGTTCAAACCCACTTAGGACCATTTGAAATATACAAATAATTGTTGCGTTTATTGCACAAATATCTTTAAATATCTAATAATGTCCGGTTAAAAATTACCCAGTGTTGCCCCCTGACCTGAGGTTATGGGGAGGCCCGTTGGAGGTTAGGTGTCCAAGACACGCCTTCGCTCCTCTTGGGAAGCAAGTCAGAGGTAAATGATGGGTTTCTTTTGCCAATCGTGGTCTCGAGGTAACACTCTGGAGTACCATCTCAAGGGTAAGGGTTCAAACCCATTTAGGACCATTTGAAATATACAAATAATTGTTGCGTTTATTGCACAAATATCTTTGAATATCTAATAATGTCCGGTTAAAAATTACCCAGTGTTGCCCCTGACCCGAGTGTTGGCGGGGAGGCCCGTCGGAGGTTAGGTGTCCAAGACACGCCTTCGCTCCTTTTGGGAAGCTAAGCTTTCAGAGGTAAAATGATGGGTTTCCTTTTAGCCAATCGTGGTCTCGAGGTAACACTCTGGAGTACCATCTCAAGGGTAAGGGTATAAACACACTTATACCATTTGAAATATATATATATATATATATATATATATATATATATATATATATATATATATATATATATATATATATATATATATATATATATATATTAATATAAAAAATATTCATAAGATATTTTTAGTTATGGCTATTTTATGTTTTCTTTAATTTAATTTTTAATTCGATGGTTAACTTATTTTTTTCTTTCATTATTTCATTTTATTATTATTATTATTATTATTATTATTATTATTATTATTATTATTATTATTATTATTATTATTATTATTATTATTATTATTATTATTATTATTATTATTTTATAATGCGTATTTTATTAATTTCTTTATTATTTTTATTTATGTTATTAAATATTGTTTCTCATAAAATTATTATTTATTATGTAAGTAAGAGATACCAAAGGAAATTCAGGTATTAAAATTATAGAATTTAAATATTTTTTTTTTATTTTTTTTTTATCCGAAATGTGAATTAAAAACAAATTTATTTATTATTTTTTTTTTTTAAATAAAACGAGTGTTTTATTAGATTCCTAGAAAAAAAAACAACTTGTAAAAAATTATATTCACGAATGTGTGTATACTGTCTCAAAATTTTCTACCCAGCCTTTTTGGGAAAGCCCGGGGTGTCACATTTTATAATTCATTGAAAAATAGCATTATATCAATGGCGATGATTTTTTACACTTTTTGTTTAAAATTTTAAATAATATTTATGCATTATTTTTAATATTTTGATATATTTAACAAATTTAAAAAAAAAAAAAAAAAAAAAAAAAAAGAGAGAATTTAATCGTAACTTTATGAAATTTGCAGATGATCGATCTTGTATAATGATAACTCGGTCTAAGTCCAAGCAGCCCGAGTGTAGGATTCGCATCTGATATATTTATATATAGCAGCAGCAGCAGCAGTGGCACTCACATATATATAAGGTTGCTATATATAAGTATATATATATATATATATGTTATATATATATATATATATATATATATATATG
>JABUQX010067387.1:0-41559 GCA_015478945.1 Trachelipus rathkii
CATTGTACTTCGTTCAGTATCGAGGTGTTTAACCGTTTTCGCATTTATCGTAAAAACTATCGCGTTTCGTGCGCAAAAACTCAATATATATATATATATATATATATATATATATATATATATATATATATATATATATATATATATATATATATATATATATATATATATATATATATATATAACTGCTATATATATATATATATATATATATATATACAGAGAGTGGTACGATCCGTTACTCCGTTACTAGCGGAACTAGTTTTTTGCATTAACGGGGGTAATACCGGACTCGTCAACCACTCTTTCACGCCCGAATAACTTCCCTTATTTTTTCCTGTTACTTTTTAGTCCGTTATATTTTGTTCGACTTTTTTTTAATGTTGATATGCAATTGACCACCCCGTTCAAGCTGAAAAATCCTAATAAGTAAGGGGAAATAAGGGGAATCTGCATAGAATAATGAATAGGAATGGTACCTTCGTAACTGATGAAATGAACGTGACTACAGTGTGTTGGGAACACTTCGAAATTCTGCATAACATTGGCAGTAATGAAGAGGTGATAGTGAATGAGTGAAGGAATAGGTATTTTGTGGAAGAAGTCATTAATAAGGAGGAGGTAATGGGTAGAGCGAGAAAGTTGAGGAATGGTAAATCTGCAGGTATATATCAGATTACCGGTGAAATGATCAAGAACGGAGGCGAGATGTGATTGATTGGATTTGGAAGTTGTATAAAAAAGCGTTTATGGAGGGTATAATTCCAAAGATTGGAGGAGAGCAGTTATATATATAACTGCTTATATAACCCTTATATAAGGGTAAGAGAGATAAGGGTAACTGTAGGAATTATTGGTGAATTAGTTTATTAAGTTTAATATGGAATATATATACTGGTATTTTGCTCGAAAGAATGCGTTGAGTGATAGAAGGACTGATTGTGAAGAACAAGGTGCGTTTAGAAGTGGTAGATGATGTGTGGATCAAATCTTTACATTGAAACAAATGATTGAGAAAATGAGGGTGAAAAAGAAAAAATTTTATTTAGGTTTTTTGAACTTTCAAACAGGCCTATGATATGATTAATAGGGAAACTCTATGGCAGGAGTTATTGATATATGGTGTTGGTGGTAAGCTTCTGAATGGAATGAAAAGTATGTGTGACGATAGTGAAGCGTGTGTAAGAATAAATGGAGTTGAAAGTGATTGTTTTAATGTTAATAGTGGAGTGAGGCAGGTAGGTGTTATGTCTTCTTAGTTATTCAATTAGTATACGGACGGCGTTTTGAAATAATTAGAGGTGGGAGTGGCAGGAAATGGTGTTAGATTGATGGAGAATGGAAGAAAGCGAAGGGTGCATTGCCTATTATATGCCGATGGTTTGGTTTTGTGTAGCATGTGAAAGTTTGAGGAGAGATTGGTGGAGAAGATTTGGCAGGAGTGTGTAAAAGGAGATGTTTGAAGGTTAATGTAGATAAGAGTAAGGTTTAGGTTGTGAGTGAGGACAGTCCTCTGTTTGAAGTTATGTTAGATGGTGAGCAGCTGGAACAAGTGTCTGAGTTGTGTTTGAGTAGAAAACCAAACAAAGGTCTTAAATAATTCTGACTAATCAGAAATTATGGAACGTCTTTTGATGTATTTTCAAATCAGTTTTCTCCTGCTATAGTTCTTCGATATTTAAGTTTGATATTATGACAAATAAACCTTTGAAAAGTTAATATACACAAAACCACAATCTATTTCTGGTTCTATAATCAATATCATAGATCAATAAGTGTTTCAGGAATAACAGCAACCTCAATTGCTGCTCAAAGAAAATAACAATGTGGAACTCTGTGCTGCAGTAACGATCTGATTAACGGAACCACTTATCTGATTCAAATATGTTTTCTGCTGCTGTAGTAGTTCTTCATAAGGTAGAACCAATCTGATTCAAATATGTTTTCTCCTGCTGTATATAACTATATATACTATATATACAACTGCTTTGCTCTCTCTCTCTTTATTCATCTCACTCTCTCTCTACTACTCTCTTTCTCTATCACTCTCTCTCCTCTTTATCTCTCTCTCTCCTCTCTATACACTCTATATATCTTATGATTAATTATATGCTTATTTGCAGATAGACCACATTTAACATTGATAATCAGGAGGAAGAAGGCACATGGACAGATGTGGCATTCTCTAATAAATACTATTTATGAGATAAAAACATTACTCTTTAACTATTGTATTCTACAATAGTTTGCATTTGAAAGAGTTTCTTTCTGATATGCATATTACAAAACAATACATGCATTTATATATATATATATATATACCTCTCTTATATATATATCCTCCTGCTCATATATCTCTCTATATATCTATACTCTCCTCTCATAAGTATATATATCTACATTTTCTGTTTCTCCTCTATATATATATATCTTAAACTCTGCTCTATACTCTATATAATCCTATACATATTCGCCACTCTATACTCTTACCTCTATAAGTCTCTTACCATATATATATATATATATATGCCATATATCTCTCTCTATATATACCTGCCTCTCTCTATACACCTATCTCTCAGTCCTCCTCTCTCTACTATCTCTCCTCTCTATCCTCTATACTCTATACTACCTCTATCTCCTCTCTATAATTTCTTTTGGCCTTTTAAAATTGATTAGAGGAAGAATGAACCTAAATTTTTTATTTAAATCTTTGTAACCTTTATCTGATGTAGGAATTACTAGTTAAAATAAAGTGATAATAACAACTGAGTATAACTTTAGCAATCTCAGCAGGAGTGCATTATCAAGAGAGACTAAAAAGGTTCAAAAACATCAATATGGCACAAGCTTGTTACTGGATCATCTTGAAACAACATAAAACCATAAACAGAAGTCAAAAATACTGATGCTAGAGAAAAGTGTGAAGAAAAGTAAAATCATCTGGGTATCGAAGATGATGAATATATCCATCCTGTCTCAACTTTCTTTTCTACCAAAAAAAAGTTCTTCAGCTACACTGTTTTTGAAATATTGGAAAACAGTTTGAATTTTGAGGTTGAAAAGAAGCACAAATTTATTCAAATGGAAGAAACAAATTGCTGTGGACATCCTCATTTCTTTTATGAAAATTTATTCAGATTAAGAGATTAATCATCCATATTGCATATCACAATATAATATTCATCAAGAAATTTTTTTCAGAAGAAATTATCTGTATTATATAAAAGAACAAAACAAATCTTATTTAAGCTACAAGAAATTTAACAATATCATTATATCAGGTATTTTGAGACACTATATGTATAATGCTCATTATAAACTGTCAGAATACGACTTTTGAAACGTTCTTAAAATCATCCAAATGGATCTGAAATCAATCATTTTAAACAACCACTCTCTTTAAACAGAAAGAGCTTATATATATCTAAAGTGAAAAACTCACTTAGAAGAGGACGGATTAAAATAATGTGTTATCTAACAGATGTGCCAACATCTAAAATTATGAGGCTTTGATGAAGATCAATTATAAATAGACCATGTTTTATTGTTCTTAACTAATCTTCTAGCAGACACTATCTTTTCTCAAAATCAATTAGAAGTTATTATTTCATGCAGAGTGAAGTTATTTGTGGTAGAATCATAATGCTACGTAAGTTATTCATTAAAATCTCAGTATAATACTGAGCTTTAATCTGGAATATGAAACAAGATGAATTAAATCATAATATATGCTCAAGATATGAAACAAATCATTTCTATTATTTAACAATCATTAACACAGATTAAATATAATCAAGGCAATGTCAACCGGTAGTAGATATCCAGCCTTAGCTTCGAACTTAAGCCTAGTCTTAGCATAGCCTATTATTTTATTATTTCTGATGGTAATTTTTCTATTTCTACTAAAATCATTAACAAAACTTGTAATTAAAACTATAATTTTCACATATATTATAAAATCAAAACGAACGCGATACTGAGTATAGTCTGCAATTGGAGTGAATACATATATATTTTAACAGTTCTAAAGATTTTCTGTACCACGAAAAGGCGTCGAAGCATCAGAATATATAAAGAATTAAAAGATTTCTAAAAACTTAAAAAATATTTCATTAGTTCAGTTCTTATGTTGAAAATAAATAGTCAAAATGGAATCTCATGCAGGTCTCATGAAAGATGTCAAAAAATGTTTTGACAGATCTTTGAAAAAACTCAAAATTCATTTTCTGATGATTCGTGACATGTGGAAAATCAATCAGAAAGGAAGGGCTGAGCCCAATCTGTCAGGTGAAACTGATCTGAGAGGAGAAAAGTTCAAATGCAGGCAAAGCAGTAGTGGAAAAATAACATGATGAAAACCTGTTCAAATACTGTGATATATCTTTACAACCTCCTTCTATGGAGCAATCAGGATCTTTGATCTAACATTATTGAAAGAAAGAAAAATACTATCCTGGTTCATCTACTGGTCAAACTGACTCATCTCTCTGCTCACTAGTGCATTGACTTAGAGAATGTTGTCATTGGAAATATTACATGTAAAAGGAATGTCTTTCTACAGCACTAATTCAGATCAAACTCACTGACACAATATCATAATTCTTGACATGATTTTAATCAATGAGAATAACACTAGATATATAAACTGTTTAACTTTCTTCTGAAATTTCTTAAAAGATATATTATTTTCTCAAAAGATTCTATTGTGATATCTCTCTATAGGTATCAAATAATATTTTCTGCACTTTTAATATATTTGTAATAATATATATACATATATATTATATATATATATACATGTGCTCTGCTACCTATATATATATATATATATATATCTATATGTATATATGTCTCTATATCTCTCTTATATATACTGCCACTATACAATTCCAATATTAATTATTAAAAACTTAAATCTGATTAAGAGATAAAAGGTATATTGGTAAGAGGTAATTTCTTTGCTGTTCAACTCAAGGTGATGCTCAACAAAGTGAATATTAGAAGAAAGATTGAATTGAAAAAAAAAACAGATAAAGGCAAAAGTTTACAAATATGTGATGGAAAAGGAAGGCACCACAACAGAACGACATAGATCTTTAACCTCTATCATTCTGGAAAGCATCTAATTATCGTTTCAGCTTTTAGATAGAACAAACACACCAGAGTGTTTCTCAAAATCTCAGTTAGGTCAGTCAGATCAAATCAAAATTCTATTGTGACAAAACAAAGTAGTTGTTTGGGTGAGCTGAAGGAAGGAAAGTACCTGAAAAAAACAATCATAGTTGACACTAACAATGAAAAAATATGCAAATATCTGTAGCGCTTAGGTGTCTTGAATAGATCACCGATCAGTGATAGAATAATAGTGGAAGAAAGAAATGAGAATATCTGGAAAGGAAGGTACAGAAAACAAAAAATTAAATAACTAGTTATCAAAATCAAGGGTGGTGAAGCTATTAAGGAGAGAAGAGACTGGGAATAAATAGCAGGAGGTGCAGTGGATCAGTGAAAATTATTTAAAGATAACATGGACAAATGCAGGAAGAGCAGTAAGATAAAAGTGGGAAGAGGAGAAAAACATTTCTGGAAGGTTTGATAGTGTCTAACAACTAGTGTTGGAGGAGGAAACTTTGAGACAACAATTATATGTGAAACTATACACTAATGCAAGTCATAAATTTAACCATAATACCAATTCCCTCCAATATATAACAAGTAAAATGTGGAAAACAATATATATTTTTCAGATAAAGTCAGGAATAAAGCTTTATTTTTCGATAGTTCTTAAGGCCTTAAAGGTTTGGGAGAGGAGGAAGAAATGATGAAAGATGAATGAGTATTCAGTAGCAGTGGTTAACACAGTTGTTTGAGGCAGGAAGTGGATGGATCACATGAATGAGGGAAGACTTGGAGGAGATGGAAGGAATAACAATGGAAGAGGTCAAAGCAGCAATTAAGACACTTAATAAGAGGGGAAAGAGCCTGGGAGCTGATGAACTGAGTGCGGAATTGTATAAGACAGGAGAGGGAGTTGAAAGATGGATTCACAAACTGTTAAATGAGATGCGGGTAAGGGAAAGTGTACCGTTGCAGTGAGAAGAAGCAATAATATACCCTATATATAAGAAGCAAGATCGAAGGAAATGTGATAATCAAAGATAAATAACCCTATTAAATGTGGCTAGTAAAATCTATGAAAGAGTGTTAGAGAGGGGGCTGAGAAACAAAGTTGATAATAACATAGGAGACTGGCAGTAAGGTTTTAGGGCCGGGAAAAGTGCAACAAGACCAATATACTATATGAAAACCTAAATAGTAAAAATCTATGGAATGGAATAGGAGGGCGGATGCGACATTTAAAGACCTGGGAAAAGCTTTTGACACAGTAAACAGAAAAGCTGTTGAAATTCATGGAAGATCCGAAATACGGGATACCACAGAAATTTATCAAAGTAATAAGAAGTACATATCAATAGCCTAGAAATATGATAAGAGCTGGTCAAAGAAGTGAGAGATGGTTTGAGATAAATATTGGAGTGAGACAGGGTAGTGTCTTGTCACCACTGCTGTTTATAATATACATGGGCTACAATCTGAAAAGATTATGCAGAAGAATAAATGTAGAACATACCCTGCTATATGCAGATAATGTGGCCATAATAACAGAAGAGTGGCTAGACCTGCAGGATATGATGGATCAAATGAGAAATTTGAATGAAAATAAGTACAGAAAGGACAAGTAATGAAAATAGCTATAGAAAGAGAAGAAGGAAATATAGTGTTGGAGGGAACTGAACTGCGTCAGGAGGATAAATTTATGCATTTGGGTGTGGTGTTGGAAGGTTGGTGTTGGAAGGTGGGGGTGGAACGGAGGAAGAGCTAAACGAGAGAATGAAGTTTGCAAAAAAAATGTGGGAGCACTATACCCGATACTGAAGAAAAGATCAATGCCAGCAGAGATTAAAATGATAATATAAAGGTCAATGCCGAGACCTTTGCTGGCATATGGCTCCGAATGTTAGGCACTGACTACGGTGCAGAAGAAAAGATTAGAGGTGGTAGACATGAGAATTTTGAGGGTGATCAGGGTAGGTGACGCTGAGGGATAAAAGAAAAAGTGAAGCAATAAGACGGAAGTTGAGGATCGAATCAATAAATAAACAGGTCCAACAAAATCAGCAGAGATGGTACGGATATGTTAAGAGGATGGGTGAGGGGGTGGGCTGAGAAGATGGAGTGGAGACCTGTGGAACGGAAACCGGTGAGTAAACCGAGAACAGGAGCAAGAGGATCGACGATTGAAAAGGTTAAGGAGAGAAGAATATGCACCGACAGAAATGCCTGGAGAGTGTTCTGAAGAGGCGACACCCGACAGATCCCTTTATTCTACCAGAGAGAATGATGAAAGTGAATTTATATATATATATATATATATATATATATATATATATATATATATATATATATATATATATATATATATATATATATATATATATATATATATATATATATATATATATATATATATATATATATATAGAGAAAATGTATACAGTAGATTTCTTATAATAATTTAAATTAATAATTCAAATATCTATGCAATATTTTAGAAAAATTAACTGTATTTAATGTTAAGGCGAATGAAGTGAGCAGCAACGTTCACGAAACGTCCAGTCACAATAATAAATAATTTTTGCTATCTTTTGGGGTTTTAGAATTATTACTTCTGACAAGTTTAGTGTGTTATATATGCATTCATACATCGGTTTAACGGACCTCTGCTTAACGGATTTCGGAAGCAACGGACAATTTTTTTAAATAATTTTAAATTTCTGATCCGCCACTATACTATCACGGCATATCAGCAATTACTCTTCAACATCTATTGTAAGAATGATTTTCAATTAAAAATGTTGATTTACTATATTATAGTGTATATTTACAGTGTACAGGTATTTTACCTTGCTAGATTGGATAGTGTGATTGATTAAAAGTACAGTACTGTTTTTATTACTGTCTTTCGTTACATAATTGTTGATATTAGCCGAAACCTTGGCATTCATACCGTAGGTTCCCATTATCGGTACTTACGGATGTAACACGATATACATGGTACATTAAAATTTGTTTCATCAATCTATCTCCCATAGCTTTTGCTTAAGATTCCCTCCCAATATATAACATGTAAATCGTGACACGCCCATTTGAACCAGTATATATATATATATATATATATATATATATATATATATATATATATATATATATATATATATATATATATATATATATATATATATAATACTTATGTTTCTTTATCTAAGGTATGTACGAGGTTGTTGAAGGAAACATCAATACCATTTATTTTATGAGCCTTACTTATAAAATAGAACAACGTTGGTGATTCTTTAAATAACATCGTATTATTATTATTATTATTATTATTATTATTATTATTATTATTATTATTATTATTATTATTATTATTATTATTATTATTATTATTATTTTGTCAATACAAATTGAGAAAGGAGTTTCGTTGTAGGTATATATATATATATATATATATATATATATATATATATATATATATATATATATATATATATATATATATATATATATATATATACTATATTTATATATATATATATATATATATATATATATATATATATATATATATATATATATATATATATATATAATATAATATTTTTATGTTAAAAATATATATATATATATTATATATATATATATATATATATATATATATATATATATATATATATATATATATATATATATATATATATATATATATATATATATATATATATATATATAATATATATATATATATATATAATTTTGCAACTTTTTTGCTTCCATCTTGCTCTGGTCAAAGGTGTGGTTAGGTTGGCATTACTGTATGCGAATTCTCGATCGCTGTTTTTATATGTGTCAGTGTTGACATGTTCGCTTATGCAGTGCATTTCTTTTTGTGATTTATTTTGTGTAAATAATTCTTTTATCTTTTAAATTAATAGTGTTATAAAATGTGATTTTATAATATTGCTATGTTAAATATCATTGATCGTCCAAGTCTGGTTTAAGCTTCTTCAATGATATAATCGTTGTGAAATATTTTTGTTTACATAATATGTTTCATGTAGGTGTGTGCATATTCCATGTTCGTATCAGAAATCTAAGCGTTTACATAGGTTTCTTAAAAAGTCATCTGCAAGGTAGGAGTTTATATTTAATATAAAATTTCTATTACAAGTTTATTTATTATTTGTTTTTATATTAAATATAAAGAAAATAGAATTCATTACATGTTTCGAATATATTACATTTAATATTAAATACATAAGTATTTCTTTCACAATTAAACTTCTTAATTTTATTAAGAGATTTCATTGTGAAGGTGCATTTTAGCCATCAGCTGTTGCGTATACACAAACATACGTTGTTTTCAAAATCTTTTGTTTTGTTAAATTTTTTGGTTTACATATAAAGTCTGTTCATAGAAAGCATAGCTCTATATATTTTTATGTTAATAATTAATTTATTTCATATATATTTTTGCGCATCTATTTATATATATATATATATATATATATATATATATATATATATATATATATATATATATATATATATATATATAAAATATATTTATTTATATATATATATATATATATATATATATATATATATATATATATATATATATTATATATATATATATATATATATATATATATATATATATATATATATATATATATATATATATATATATATATATATATATATATATATATATATATATATATATATATATATATATATATATATATTAAAGGATATATATGAGATTTAATGTTAATATTTTGAAATAAGAGCATTACTGTGTATGTATATATTTGTGTAAAAAGTTGTATATTACGTTATATACCAGTCTATATTCAAGCATATACATTACATTAATTATTTAAGTGTAATATAATAGTACTGCAGTTCTATATATGCATGCGTATACAAATCAACATATTTATATATTGCTATGTATATTCACGGATATATAAAGCTTTGTTATATTGTTTAAAGGGCAGTACAAATTTCATTTTTTTTATTAAAGTGTAAAAATTATACCAGTCGTTTCCAATTGTTTCCAAGAATCAATTATTTATTTATTTAAATATTCATTTACTTAATATATTATAAGTACTAGCTATTATTTTTATGCACAAGTCATTAATGATCACAGTAAGTAAAATTCTTGATAACGAGTACTGCAGTCTGGGTTGGATCTTGATATAAAACGAACCCGTCGTACCTTTATATTACTAGGAAGATCTCCATTGTATTGTGTTGGTAAGTTTTGTTTATTTGATTACATTGCTGCAGTTCACAGTCCGTGACTTTATCCAACAGGAGATTGGAACACTGATATAATATAGGTCGAAAACCAGAGTATTTGAATTATTGTGTATGTCACGGGGGCCTGGCCAAGGATCTGAATTTTGCTGGAAGAGTAAGTAGACATATCCATTATTTGATACCCTGACCATTCTACTTTTAATTTGGCGCTTCTGTCTGGGATATCTTGTAGCCAATCTAGACAGTAGTCGTTATCATAGAAATAGTACTTTACTGTGTTGTGCATTCACTTATGCTATTTTGCACAATAAAATAGCACGGAAGTAGTACTTGTTTATAGCTATCATTGTTAAGTCTGCGCTAAGATAGCGTTTAAATATTATCTACAGTATTAACAGTTGGGATATATGTTAAAATTGTATGTTTGAATATCATTGTAGTTTGTAGTATTGTTCAATTTATTGAAGTTTGCGTATAATTTGTTTTACGCGTATTGTTCAATAGTACTTTGCTAACATAACAATACTGGTATTCTGGAAACAATTTTAAACTGGTAGAATTTAATACTTTATATTTATTGTCCATATAAATTTATATATATATATTGAAATATATATATATATATATATATATATATATATATATATATATATATATATATATATATATATATATATATATATATATATATATATATATATATATATATATATATATATATATATATATATATATATTGGTTATCTTATAGAACAGACGGTAAAATTTACAAAAGTCGCGTGGTGAAAATAGCAATTTTCAAGATTTTGACTTTTACTCGTTTTGGGTTAAATCGCGAAAATTCTATTTTCCCCTCGAGTTTTGATAAATTTTATTACAGATTGTTAAAGAGTGTATATATATATATATATATATATATATATATATATATATATATATATATATATATATATATATATATATATATATATATATATATAATATATATATATATATATATATATATATATATATATATATATATATATATATATATATATATACATCTTTAAATTTGTTGAAATAAGTTTGTTTTCCTGCGTGTATCAGGTAAAGCAAAATTTAGAAAATATTGTGGAAAATTTATTGTGATTCGTGCAAAGAAAAGTGACTTTTGACAAACAGATTATTTTAAAGTTGATATTTGTTCAGAAAAATTACAAAAATGGCTTCTAATACTGAATTTGTTGAAATGGGCAAGTCATTAGGTGTTTAGGGTAAGGAAGCTGCTATGATGTTGAAAGACAGATTAGCTAAAGAAACAGAGCTTGAGACACAGAAAGTAGCATTGGAGGAGAAGAAATTAGCGATTGAAGCAGAGGAATGAAGAGAGAAAGCTAAGCTCGAAGCTGAAGCACAGAAAGCTAAGCTCGAAGCTGAAGCACAGAAAGATAAGTTAGAAGCAGAAAAGGATGCAAGAGAAGCGGAGGAGAGGATGTTGCAAATGAAGTTGGACGCCGAAGAACGTCAACGTCAGCATGATGCTACAGTGGCTTCACAAAGCTCCCAGAACACAAACAGCGCTTCTTACGCCAACAGATACCCCCAAGCTAAAGCTTCCGATTTTCGATGAAAAAGTAAATGACATCGAAGAGTACCTACTGATGTTCAAAAAACAAGCGGAGTCGAATGATGTACCTAAAGAGAAGCAAGCGTTCGTATTAGGATCATTTCTTACTGGAAAAGCCGTCAAAGTGTTCAACAATTTTAAAGTTGAAGAGCTTAAGAATTATGACAACTTAAAAAGATCTTTATTGATAAGGTACAATCTGACTGAAAGCGGATATTGTGCCAAATACAAGAGTATAAGCCCGACTGAGGACGATAGTCCCAGGGTGTACCTTAATAGGATAGTAGAAGCTCTTAGAAAGTGGATAGCCGCGGCAAAGGTAAAAATGACACCAGATAATTTGCTAGAATTTTTTTCAATCGACAAGTATCTAAGCACTTTGCCAAGGAAACTTGCCGTATATTTAAAGGAGAAAAATCAAAAAGTAATTGAAGATATCATAATTAGTTCAGAGAACTATATTGAGGCACATCATTTAAAATTATTGTCAAGTCACGCACGCAATCATAACCATGTAGATAAAAGCAGTCACAATAACAGCACTAATTTTAGATCGAGAAATAATAGTTATTATAGAAACGATAACTATAGAAGTAATGGCCAACGCACATCGAGACCAAATAACAACGCAGAAAAGAGCAGTAATGGAAGCAGCGACAAACAAGAACAGCGTCGCAGTAGCAGCGAACCAAGGGCAGTGGTTACCTGCTACAGGTGTTCAAGGAGAGGGCATCTAGCCAAAGATTGCAGAGCCCCACCATATTTTAATAATAGTGGCAGAGGTCAAGGAAACTCCAATAAACAAAAGAAAGACGGAGAGAACGCCGCAGCGTTCGGTGATTTCGGCATAGGCAGAGAAGTCTCGCGTCACTTACCTATAACTTACGGGACAGTGAACGGGTATCGTGCCCAGGTACTCCGTGATAGTGGTTGTAGTTTCGTGGTCGTACGAGGAAAGTACGTACCCGAAGAATGTTATACAGGTAACCATACAACGGTGAGATTGTTGGATTGCACGGATAGGGAAGTTCCGCTCGCGAATATTGAGGTGGATACTCCATACTTTGTGGGTAAAACGACCGCAGCAGTGCTGCCAGGGGTCGTTTATGATCTCGTTATTGGGAATGTCGAAGGAGCATTACCCCCTTTCCAGCCAAACCTCGCGTGGGAGGCGACTGAGTGTCGCGGTCCTCGTTTTGTGAAGGATGGGTTAATTCAAAATGAATTACCATTCCCCATCACTGAGCAAGCTGAAGAAGATTCGCAAGAAAAATCCATTACAGGGCGCAACGCCGAGAAAACGGATCATATTAATAGAAGGGCGAGAATGGAAGAAGATAAAATAGAAGAAGAACCGGCTTCACCACAATCGAAAATCATTGTTGTAGAAGATTTTGAATCAACCACAGAGATACCATTGTGTATGGAACAAGAGTCCCAAAATTCATGTAGTGAAGAAGAAGTTATAGCGAAGAGATTGAATACAGTTTCAATTGGGCCACTAATAAATATGGAAAATGGTATTGAAATACCGGATATCCAAGAGACATCGTTTGTAGATAATGTTTTAGGAATTAAGGACCAGGACGACCTAGAAGAAAAGGATGTCGCACAGGGAGGTAACGCAGCACCTCATATACAAAGTCCTGAAATTGAAAAGGTTATAGCCTTGAACGAAGATGAAATAGTTCATGATGGACAAATATCAGAGATCATATGTGATCGAGAAGTATCTAAAGAAGGGTGTAGTACTCTTCAAAGGGCATTGAAGCCGAGTAGAAAATGTAAAAAGGGATACATTGTTGTAGAGGACACATTGTATAGAAGAGTAGAAGATGATCGGTCAGAGAAATCCGTCCGAAATGCACCAGAAAAACACCAGAACGAAATTGATATTTCAGTGAAAACTGAGGAAATAGAACGTAAGGAGAGTAGTAACTCATCTGACGATGATCGGCTCTTTGTTCAGGAAGAAAGTTTCGGTGAAACTAATGATGAAAAGAAAAGTATGATGTCTAAGCGAGAGGAAGATAAAGATTGTAATAAAAAGGGAACTTGCAATGAAGTGCCACGACGCAGCGAGGTGTCAGAGAAGTATTCTCAGCAGTATTGTTGGGGTGGAAAGAGTTTAATGCGTCCATGGATAGAAGACAGGGATGATGGGAAAACATAGTTCATAGAATTAATGAAGAAAACAGTGGTGTCATTGTGCCTAAAGATTTTAGCAAAAGAAAAGAAAATGAATGGAGAAAGTAGCTGCGACAATAAGAAAATAAAACGAAGAAGTAACCATGAAGAGTGGTACGAACGCTTACCAAAGCTAAATGGCACAATGCGAGGTCTGAGGGAAATTACGTAAGAGAAGACATCAATAGTTTGAAAAATGATTTGACGAAAGAGGAAGATTCATACGGGATGAATGTAGAAACATACATCAGAATGTTTGAAGAGGATATGACAGAAAATAAGGAATGGTGCAAAACTGATTATGTAAACAAAAGGCATGATGATAGGGGAATATATGCCATGGATAGTTCTGCAGAGAAGCTATTGTCCGCCAAGAGGATGATAAGAGCTAACGAGGCGATGAAGGGGATGCCAAAAAACAGTGCAAGACTTCCACCAAAATCGATAAGAAACGTTGGGAACTTATAATAAGATTCTTCTTTAAATAAAGTAATGTAACTAGATTGAATACTCCAATTGACTCTCATTATTGAATAATCTTTAATTTGTTCGTAATAATGGATATTATTCTTTGCATATGTTAAGGAACATGTTAGAGGACACTGTTTAATACAAAATTCTTTATATATCTCCAGTTTATGATATATGTTTTTTATATCATGGGATTTCAAACACACTTTTTGGGCATTTTTATATGCATATATTTCCGAGCTTGGAATGCATGAGGTGATGTTTTTTGTCAACTGAGTGTGCATACATAAATCAAAACACCGTGGGTCGTAATTTCTTTCGTAAACACATTTATTTTTTCTGTAAAGCCTCATTTCTTTCTCAATGTAAGAATCTAATGATATACTATAAACGTCACTATCATCTACATATATAAAATTTTCGTTGCCTTTTAAATACAAGAATCCGTTATGAACATAAGATGAATTGTCATGAAATAGCAAATAGTAACCCAAAAGAAAATATTCGTCATGCAAATCTTCTGCACAATAATTGCCAGAGTTGTCTATAGGTCTAGTTTTGCAATAAATTGATGGATATCTTAGAATCTCTATTTGTATTTTGGAATATTTTTTAATATCTTGTGGATAAAAGTACATTTGGCAAGGTCCTAATACTGTAAATACTGTCTTAAGTTTTGGGTTCTTCAAAACTGAAACAGATTCATTTATATCTATCAAATATATGCTGTCAATAAATTTCTCTGTAATCCATAAAGTATCATTATAAAATTCAGCCAATGAACCAGATATATTTACTTCTTGTAAGTTTTTGATATTTTCCGCAAATATATAACCGCTTATTGCTGCATCTGGATCAAGTTTAAGTCCAAGATCGAAGAGTGTTTTAACTTTGAAAGGAGTGATAGGACAAATTGTCAGTACGGGATGAAAATCATTTTCCTCATTATTGAGTTTCTCCACTTTGATGTAAGAAGGTTTTCGTAAAAAAATTTGGAGATTCAAGTTTGATTGGTAGATGAAGATTAAAAATACTGCAAACCACAAAATAATAGACGGCAAACATGTTATCTTCTTACGTATATAAATAGCTAGTAGCATTATTGAAAAACATCTGAATATATATATATATATATATATATATATATATATATATATATATATATATATAATATATATATATATATTATATTATATAATAATATAATATATATATCATATAATATATATATATTTAATATATATACTGTATGTATATATATATAATATATATATTTATAATTATATATATATATATATATATATATATATAGTATACTATATATATATATATATTATATATATATTAATATATATATTATAAATATATATATATATGCTTTATGTTATATATTTTATATATATAATATTATATATTAATATATATATATATATAATAATATGATATATATATATATATATTAAATACTATATAATATATAATATATACTTGATATATAATAATATATTATATATATATATATATAATATATATTATATATATTATTATATTATAATATATATATATATAATGATAATATATATGTATATATATATATAAATATATATTTATAAATAAATATATATATATATATATAATATATTATATATATATATTATATATATATATATATATATAATATATATTATATAGATATATATATATAATATAATAATATAATATATATATAATATAATTATATATATATAAGTATAAATAATAATTATATATATATAAATATATAATATAATATTATCAAAATATATATAATAATATATATATAATAATATATATATATTAATAAATCTCTTAATCTGGCCCCCCCCCGAAAAAAAATTTCTGGATACACCCTGTATATATAATATATATAATATAATATATATATATATATATATATATATATATATATATTAAATATTATATATTATATATATAATATTATTATATTATATATATATAATACATAAAATTCTTAATCTAAAAAAACCTGAAAAAATTTTCTTGCTACGGCCCTTATATATATATAATTATATATATATATATATATATATATATATATTATATAATATATATTATATATATTATATATTTATATATATATATATATATATATATATATATTAATTATATATATATACAGATATATATATATATATAGTATTATATATATATATATATATAATATATTATATATATATATATATTATATATATATATATAATATTATATATTAATATATTATAATATATATATATATATTAGTGATGCAGGTAACATCCGCATCCACATCCGCGGAGATCCACACATATTAAAGATCCGCATCCCGCCTTTGCCCTGCGGATGTTGCACGGATATTTATAGTCGAGATTTGAATAACGGAATTTTATATAAAAATACTGAAGAATCTGAACGCAAACTTTAAATAGAGACATGTGACTCGATCAACGTGTAATGATGATCACTGATCTCACAGATGAGTTATTAATAATGTAGGTCAACAGAGTCCACATTGGAGATTAGGATGTCCAAAAAATCAGCGCGTGCTCTAGCTTCTGTCTCCGAGTGTAATACCATTATCTCAACTCTAAGGAAGCAATTTTGAACCATCTTCAAATGAAAATATGACGGTTTAAATTTTTAAAAAGAATGAAAGATTAATAAAAACTGCAGCTAGAAAAACGCTTGTTCTGTGGAAATTAATAACCTTCATCTATTGCAACTTACTTAGAATCCCCGTTAAATAAAGGCAAGTTTTTTTGTAGCACAATATTAGAACAAGTTAATCGTCACTTTGTGTTGCAGTTGAAAAAACTTCAATCCGACCAGTTTATTTATTTTGGCCACCCATTAAAAGGAAAAAGCGAAATCTACCAAAACCATCACCTCCTAGAGTAAAATCGAATAACAAATTGATTGTAGAATTTCTACAGTATAGTATTTGAATGAATGAAACACCACGCAATTACCAAGAAGATGTAGCAAATGATTGAAAACTATCACCAGAAAAGCGGATAGATACAATGATGATCCTTTCAGTTGGTGGAAAGTTAAGCAAAATGTTTACCCCACTCTTAAGTAACTTGCAAGGAAATATTGGCCTGTTGTCCTCCAACTAGTATTCCAAGTGAGAAAGTATTTAGAAATGCTGGGCTAATATATGATAAAAGAGAAATAGACTTCTCAGCAGAAAGGCAGAAAAATTGATGTTTCTCAAGCACAACCTTCCTATATTTGAATTTCAATGCTAGTGCAAAAAGTATATAATCCATTGTAGAATCTCTTTCATTAAGGTCGAAGGTTGGGAAAGTGGTTGGTGAGTGCATACGAGTTAGTCCTTTTCTCGGCACTGGTAACAATTAATGTAATAATTGTAGCTAAAACTCGAAATATGTTTTAGGCATATATAATATATATATATATATATAATATATATATATATATATATATATATATATATTTATATATATATCAAACATCCGCATCCGGCATCCGCATCCAGGATCGAAAAAAAAATAACATTCTGTCAGCAACTTTAATATATAATATATATATATATATAATAATATAATATATACTATATATATATTATATATATAATAATATATATATATATTATATATAATATATATATATATAAATATATATATTAGAATATATATTATATATATATATTATATTATTATATATATAGATATTTATAATATATTATATAATTATATATTATATAAGTATATATATAATAATATGTATGTATATATATATATATAGATATATACTATATATTATATAATATATACTATATATATTTATAATATATATATATATATATATATATATATATAATAATATATATATATATAACTATATATATAATATATATATATATATATATATTTATATATATATATATATATATATATATACTATATATATATATATATATATTTATTAGTGCTGCACCAATGTCATTTTTTTCGCATCGCGTGGATGCGGTCATGAAATTAATTAAGTGTATAATATATTATAAATATATATATATATATATATATATAGATATATATATATATATATATAATAGTTATATATACTATATATATATATATATATATATATATATATATATATATAAATATATAATATGCTAACATATTTCGAGTTTTAGCTACAATCTATTAATATAATGTTACCAGGGTGCGAGAAAAGGACCTAACTCGTATGCACTCCACCAAACCAGCTTTCCCCAACCTTCGACCTTAATGAAAAAGATTTTACACAATGGATTATATACTTTTGCACTAGTATTGGAAATTCCAAAATATGAGGAGCGTTTGATGCTTGCAGCAAAAACATCAATTTTTATTTCTGCTTTATCTGCTGGAGAGTTTCTATTTCTCTTTTATTATATATTAGCTCAGGCATTACTAAATAGCTCTCTTCACTTGGAAATACTAGTGGAGACAGGCCATTATTTCTTGCAAGTTTACTTAAGAGTGGGGTAAACATTTTGCCTTAACTTTCCACCAATGCATAGGATCATCCATTTTGTATCTAGTCGCTTTTGGGTGATAGTTTTCAATCATTTGCACTACCAATCTTCTTGGTAATCGTTGTGTTTCTTCATCAGATACTATACATGTAGAAATGCACCAATGAATTTGTTATTCGATACTTCTAGGAGGTGAGTGTTGGGTTTGGTAGATTTCGCTTTTTTCCTTTTATGGGTTGGGCAAGTATAAACTGTCGGATTGAAGTTTTTTCACATAGCAGGCACAAAGTGACGATTTAACTTGTTCTAATATTGTGCTTACAAAAAAAACTGCCTTTATAACACGGGGACTAAGTAAGTTGCAATAGTATGAAGGTCATTTAAGTTTCAACAAACCAAAGCGTTTTCTAGGCTCCAGTTGTTATTTACATCTTTTCATTCTTTTTAAAATTTAAACCGTTCATCATTTTCTCTGAAGATGGTTCAAAATGCTTTCCTTAGAGTTCTGAGATTCAATGTATGATACGATCGGAGACAGAAGCTAGAGACGCTGATTTTTTGGAACCATTCCCTATTCTCATGTGACTCTGTTGACTCACAATTATTATAAACTTCATGCTGTGAGATCAGAGTTCATCATTTACACCAGCTTGAGTCGAGTCAATGTCTCTCATTTAAGATTTGTTCAGATTCTTCAGCTATTTTAGTTATAAAATTCGCTTATCACAATTCTCGACTATAAATATCCGTGCAACATCCGCAGGGCAAAAGCTTAGATGTGGATGTTTAAGAACTTGAACATTCGCGGATGTGGATGCGGATGTTACCTGCATCACTAATTAAGTATTATAATTATATATATAATATATAATATAATTATATTATATATATATCATTATAATACTATATATATTATATATTAATAAAAAATAATATATAGTATATATTATATATTATACTATATATAACTGATAGATATATATATATATATCATATATATATATACTAATATAATATATATATAATATACTTATATAAAATATATATGAATATTATATATATATATATATAATATAATAGTATAGTACCTATAATATAATTAGGTGGCCGTAGCAAGAAATTCATTCCAGGGTTTTTTAGATTAAATGATTTCGTATTATAGTAGTATATAGTATATATATATAATAATATATTATATATATCTATATATAGCTATATATATATTAATAATATATATAGGCTATAGATACTATAATATTATGGCATGTTTAATAAATATAATGTATATATACAGGGCCGTAGCGACGAAATTTTTTTGATCGGGGGGTTTTAGATTAAAGATTTATATCCATATATTATATATATATAACTATAAGTGACTATATAATAGTTATGATTATATATATATAATATATACTATATATATAACTATATATATATATATAGGCATAATATTATATATATATATATATATATCTTATATAGATATATATATAATATATATAAATAATACTATTATAACTATATAAATTATATATATAATATATATACATATATATATATATATATATATATATAATTTATATATTCTATTATATTAATATATATATATATAATATAGTATAATATATTATATATATCTAATAATATATTATATACATATATATAATTAAAATAAGTATTTTTTATAGATATATATAAGTATATATATAATATATATATATATTAACTAATATATAATATCTATATTAATATATACTATATATATATATATATAGATATATATAATCTATTACATACAGTATATAATACTATTATATAAATTATAATATCATATATATAATATATATATAGTATAATATATATATATAATATATATAAAACTCCATATATATATATATATAATATATAGTATATATTATATCATTATAACCTATACTACAATAATATATATACTATATTATATATATATATATATATATATGTATATTATTATTATTATAATATATATTTATATATATATAGTATATATATATATATATATATATATCTCTCACTCTATATATATATTCAGATTGTTTTTTCAATTAATGCTACTAGCTATATACGTAAGAAGATAACATGTTTGCCGTCTATATTTTTGATGGTTTTGCAGTATTTTTAATCTTCCATCTTACCAATCAAACTTGAATCTTCCAAAATTTTTTTACGGAAAAACCTCTTACATTCAAAGTGCGAGAAACTTCAATAATGCAGGAAAATGATTTTCATCCCGTACGACAACAGTTGTCCTATTACACTTCCTTTCAAAGTTGAAAACACTCTTCCGATCTTGGGACTTAAACTTGATCAGAGCAGCAAAAGCGGTTATATATTTGCGGAATATTCAAAAACTTACAAGAAGTAAATTATAATCGGTTCATTGGCTGAATATTATAATGATACTTTAGGATTACAGAAGAAATTCATTGACAGCAATATATTTGATATATAATAAATGAATCTGTTTCAGTTTGAAGACCCAAAACTTAAAGACAGTATTTACTGAGTATTAGGACTTGGCCAAATGGTACTTTATCCACAAATATTAAAAAATATTCCAAAATACAAATAGAAATTCTAAAAGATAAATCCATCAATTTATTTGCAAAAACGTAGACCTAGTAGGACAACTCTGGCAATTATTGTTGGAGAAATTTGCATGACGAATATTCTTTTGGATTTTACTATTTGCTACTTATCATTTGACAATTCATCTTAGTTCATAACGGATTCTGTTAGGTTGAAAAGGCCAACGAAAATTATTAATTTGCTAGAGGATAGTGACGTTTAGTAATTACCGATAGATTCTTACATTGTAGAAAAAAATGCTTTACAGAAAAAATAAAAATGATTTTACGAAAGAATTAATTATGACCCACGGTTGTTGTTGACTTATGTATGGCACACTTCAGCTCTGACAAAAAACATCACCTCATGCATTCCAAGCTCGGAAATATATGCATATGAAAATGCACAAAATGTATGCTTGAAATCCCATGATATAAAAAACATATATCATAAACTGGAGACTATATAAAGACATTTTTATTAAACAGTTGTAAACACGAACTGTCCTCTAACATGTTCCTTAACATATGCAAAGAATAATATCCATTATTACGAACAAATTAAAGATTATTCAATAATGAGAGTCAATTGGAGTATTCAATCTAGTTACAATTACTTATTTAAAGAAGAATCTTATTAGTTAAGTCCCCCAACGTTTGTTATTCTTGATTTTGTGGAAGTCTTGCACTGTTTTTTTTGAATTTTATTTACTCCATTAAACTATTTCATATTATTCCTATTTAATCGTGTAAAATTTGAAAAGTGGAATAAGAAACTTCAAAATTTTATAACGGTTTGTAAAAGTTTTGTGTTATTTTGTCTTTTTTTAACCCACCTTCTGTTATATATAAATAGCTTTAGTAAACAAGATATTATGGTATCATCCCGTATTGATCTTGTGAATAAATATTACGAAGGTAAATTGACGAGTGATTCATCTATATAAAAACAAGGTTGCTAGCTCATTTTGCTTCAAGATTTCTTGACTGTCACCATTACAGATCACAAAAAGACATTTGCCTTTATAATTGCATGATTGGAATGCTAACAGATAAAAACAATATTCTTATACCTTTCGATTTAGTTGGAGACTTGCCATCGTGTGACAACAAATTACAAGCGCAAATATCATACGAATTTATCATACCCCAAAGATTTTATGAATCCCTAGAATATGATACTTCTTATTTTGAGATTGTCTACAGAACTGTAAGCATGCTTCAAAAACTACAAATAGTTCATTCAGAGGATCAAAGAAAGAAATTATTTTAAATCCAAAATATAAGCAAATGAACTCCTACCGTTTATTTGTTGCTGTTGCTGGTATAATTGGACTTTATACAAGCATTTCATTTCTGGAATTTACTCAAAAGATAAGCTACTTAATATCTAAACTTTTGTATTTCTTAACTTCGATTAGAATAAAAAATAAAACTAGTGTCTCATTTTACCTAAAATCCGGCTCTAAAGAAAAATGCGAGAGTCCGAAAATGGTGTTTAAAAAATACAAGCACAAAACACAAAACTGCATTATAATATTGCAAATTTTCATTGTTACAATGTTTCTGATTGGTGTTGCATACGAAAGTTTGACACTATATATAAATCATCCAATTTATCCTCTATAATTGAACAAATTCAAATTTCAAATGTCCTTGTGCCCGTAGTGACAATGTGTCCTAAAAAGTTTGAAGCAGCAATCCCTAAAAATAAAACAGAATATTGGAACAAAATACAAAAACAAGTATTTGGTAACATTACATACTACGACTTTATTCTTCAAAATGGAAAGTAATTGTCCAATAATAATCGATGATACTTGGAAATAATTTATTATTTTTTATACCCAATTTGCCAATAATCCCTTGCGTAACAGTTAAACCACCAGAAATTTATAGAGCTCTTTCAGTCTGGTTCTTAAACAAACAAAATTTATTCATTAGCATTCATCCAATGGATAGTCCCGCTTTCATAGATAATATAATCGAATTAACCCATCCAGATTATTTAGAGATAGAAATAAAAACAGGAGAACTTTTCTTGCAAGTTTCGTGACAAGCTTAAACCCTTACCAAGAAATCTTCAAATATTAAAATGTATTAATAAGGAAATATCTAAATTTCTAAACTGCAATCCTTGGTACATGAATTCTGGCAATGCAAATTATCCAGTTTGTAGTGAACAACAAACAAAATTATTTTCTTCCTGGATTACTTCCAGAGATTCTATGTCGTACCGTCTGGTTTTTCTACAAGAACAAGATTCCAAAACTGGCGAGAATGTGACTGAAGACATCAAAAGCTGGGAATTAAAGCATATTGAGAAAATATCTCACAAGTGCTATATGAAATACCGACGAAACCCACGAAATTTCTTACACTTAAATATAAGCAGAAAAATAAAGACATCTGAACAAAGAGTGTATTTATCGTTTGATTACAGTAGCGCAGTTGAAATACAGGAATCTGATTTGTACAGTCTTTCTCAATATTTTAGTGAAATTTCGCTGGTAATATCGTTGGCATTACCATAGGATTATCAGTTCTAAAATTATTACAAATTCTGAAAAATGTTATATTTAGGCGTAAACTTTAGATTCATCTCTGATAATATGATTTTTAAGAACAAAAAGAATTTCATCTGCAAGATCATTCAAAAAGAATTCTAACGGAGTATAGATGTCATATTACAACAAGTAAAGTTGAAGAGTATGAAGTAAGAAATTTGAACTCTAATGGCATTAGATTTTAATGAGTATAGAGAAAATTAATACAAATAAATTAATATACCAATGTTAACTTAATAAATTGGAATAATCAACTTAATATGCATTGAGCCAATTTATAATTGATACGGATTTCTTGATAAATTATGAAATAAAAAATATTCATTTCAATCTATTGTAATGAAAGGATGAAAACTTTTGTTTTATAATTGGATTTTTAATAGGAATTATATTACATACAGTAATATATAATACTAATATATAATATAAAATTAATAAATAATAATTAAATTTATTATATATAATAATAAATATAATAATAAAAATAATAATTAATAATAATAATATAAATAATAATAATAATTAAATAATAATAATAATATATTAATAATAAATTAAAAAACTAAATAATTATGGTTAAAAAAAATAAAATAAAAATATTAACAGTGCCAAAACTTAAATGTCAATGTAGGAGATATTTTTATTATAATATATATTATTATAATATTATTAGATATTATTTTTATTTTTATTTGTTAATTTATATCTTTTCATTTATTTGATTATTATTGTTACTATTATTTATGTAAATTATGATTTTTTTATTTTTTATGTTTTATTATTATTTATTATATTATTATTATAGAATTAATTTAATATTCACTATTTTATTATATATTTTATATGTTAATATATTATTTATGTATTATATTATAATATTATTCTCAAAGGCAGGAATGGAACTATATTTTCATTATTAATTCCTATTATTATTTATTATTTATTATTATATTATTTAATATTTATATTATTTATTTATATTATTTTATTATTTTCAACATTAAGATTAAAATAAAAATCATTAATCAGCGCAAGAGAATTCAAATTATCTTGGAGAAATAGAATAAATAATCCAAAATTACTAATAAATGTGACTTTAAAATAATAAATCTTATAAGCAACACAAAGAACATGTCTTTTAGTTTCCTTATATATATATATATATATATATATATATATATATATATAACTAATACTATATATATATATATATATATATATATATTATATATATACCCCCTACTACACTATATAACCTATACCCCCTCACCCACTACCCCGCCTACCTCACTATCACCCCCGCTCACCCTACCCTCCTACCTACTACTACTCCCCCCCTCATACTATACCACTCATCCTCACTCACCTATCACCCCCACTCTACTACCTTACCTACTGCATACCTCCACTACCTACTACTATCACCCTATCACCTCACCTACTACTACCCCTATCACCTACCTCACTCCACTATACGCCCCCCCCCCCCTACTACCTACCCCTCACTACCCCTCATTTTTTTTTTATATTATAATATAATATATATATATATATTAAATAATATTCTCCTAAAGGAGGAGGAACTCGACGAGATAGTCCAGAAGAGCAGAGTCCATTGTAAAATCGAGAGTATAAGAAGAGTTACTGCAACAGTTCGATGTCTTGAAAGAGATTGTAAAGAATTAGTGAAAGCAGAAAAACTAAGCTGAAAAGCCATAGAGTGCTTAAAAGTTATCCAGGAGTAGATATGTGAGTCGAGCTCATCTAGAACGGTGGTACAATGGCAAATAACGCCTACTAGAAGAGAGGAAGGTTCGAGTTGTGTGTTTTCTAAGAGGATTTTATAGTTGTGTGGGAGATTATGTCGAATAGATAGATATATGAAGAGACTGTTTATGTGACATTTTAAACTACCACGCTTTCTTTTTACCAATTAAATATACTTGAAAGATCAGAGGTCAATTTCTCCAAAGCTACCCTCTTGGCATGGGCTAATTGATTTTTAGTGGATCGAATCCCAAATTGGAAGGAGTAATGAAGGAGGGTGGAGTCATCGGCATATTAGTGGATGGGAAATAAAGTGATAGAGAGAGAAGATCATTATTGAAAGGTAGAGAAAGAGTTCGGGATATGACAAAACCTTGAGGAACACCACCATTAATGGATTTAATGGGTGAACAGAGGCCCTCTGAAACAGCTGCTATTGAACGATCGGAAAGGATATAATAGTGAATAATAGTTAAGGTTTGAGGGAAATTTAGAAATCAAAACTTTGGGCCAGACTCTATCGAATATTTTCGGTGTGTCTTGCACTGCAGGAAAATTATCACCGAAATACCAAATAAGATAATGATAATAATGGAGATCATCAGTATAGTTTTTCTTATGAAAGTCATATTGGCGATAAAAGAGATAAAATTAGAAGTAAGATGTTTTTCCAAATTATCCTGTTGAGGGTGTATATATATTATATATATAAATATATATTATATATATATAATATTTATAATATATATATTTATATTTTATATATGATATATATATATATATATATATATTATATATATAATATATATATATGTATATATATATATATTGTGCGTCTAGTGCGGGCTGCTACACTACTGAAGAGATCCTAAGCAGCTCCGGAAGAACGCACTTTCCGTAAACAACCACTCCCACCTCTCTCCTTCAACATCTAATATTCTTTCTATTAAGGTAGAGTTATTCAAGACCAGAACCCAACCCCCAAATATCAAATTGGTGACCAGCGGAGTGACCATGAACACTTATCAATCATCAACTTAAATTTCTTCTTCTTTGCGCTACTCTGTCCTCGGTCATCCTGTAACGCCTGTACCGTACTTATCACTACTTCCAACTCAAAGCTTCTGTAGGTGTGGACAACGCACGTAAGAGTACAGAGTGGTCGAACCCTTCTCAGTGGCTTTAATGTGTACACAGCTCTCACCTGACAGCTACACGCTATTACCCGACGTCCTTCCAGGTTTCGGAGAGCGAGTGTGCTCGCACATTGTCACTCGGCGGGAGTTCTGTGGCATCTGGCAGGAGGCTGCTAGCACAACTGAAGAATCCTAGGCAGCTTCCGGAAAGAAACTCCACTTTATCGTGACAGCGCTCACTCTCTTCAACATCTAATATTCTTCTATTGAAGGTAATTATTCAAGACCAGAACCTAACCCCTTCAATATATATATATATATATATTATATATATAATATATATAATTATATTTATTATATAATATAATAATATATATATATATTATTATATAGATATATAATATATATATATATTATATTATACTATATTATATATATATATATGATATATATATATTAATATAATATAATAATATATATATATTACTAATTATATATATAATATTTTACTTTTTATTTAATTTTATTTTATATATATATATATATATATATATATATATATTATAATATATATATATATTATATATATATATTATATATAATATTTATTAATTATATATATATAATATATATAAATATATATAATATATATATATATATATATATATAATATATAATATATATATATATATATATATATATATATACTAATATATATATATATAGGGGTTGAAAGAAATCAGAAGATAGAAGATGCTTAAATATGACAGACGTCTACTACCCTAAAACGAAAAAGAGGGCTACACTGTCGTTCATGTGTCACGTGTGATAGGTAACTTATAATGTTGGTAGAAAGCGTCAGCTGCTTTGTGAGGTATGTCTGAGCTTACAAAATTTCAAAGAGGGTAAATTGTGGGTGCCTGCCTGGCTGGTACGTCTGTGAGCAAAGTGGCAATATTTTTGGCGTTTCGGGAGGTACCGTATCAAAAGTCTTGGGCGCATATTGTGCTTCTGGAAAAACCTAGTCTGATTAACACCAGCGTGGTTGAAAGCCGAAATTAAGGGGCAGAGACAGATAAACATTGCGGAAGATTGTGAGCAAAAATAAGGAAACAAATGCTGCAAAAGTTACTTCTAAGCTGAATACCTGTCTTGCAAACCTTGTTAGCACAAAATATTGTGAGGAAGAAATTCCATAGGGTGAATATTCATGGGCGTGCGGCAATCGCAAACCTTTCTGGGTAAACGACGAGAATACCAGAAAGAGAAGAGAGTGGTGCAACACTCATAAGGACTGGACTGCCGACCAATGGAAAACTCATTTAATCAGATAAATCGACGTCACAATGTTCCTAACCTCCGGTCGAGTTTATATGTGGAGAACACCATCCCAGGCTTACGATCAGGAATGCCTCATGTCACGAATGAAGTATGTGGGAGGTTCGGTCATGGTTTAAAGAGCCATACCATAGTGTTTAATAGGATCCATAATCACTATGCATAATAATTTAACTGCCATTAAATATATACACATTTTGGGAGACCACGTTCATCCTATGGCACAGACATTGTTCCCTAGCAGTGACCACATTTACCAAGAAAGTAGGGCCTAATTTATAAAGCTCATGCTGTCCAATCGTGGTTTAATAAACACGCAGATGAGGTTTCACACCTTCCCTGGCTCCTCACAATTGCCAGACTTTAATATCATAGGGCACCTGTGGTCAGAATTGGAGAACTGGCTTCGGAATCGCTATCCACCAATAGCATCGCTACAGGAATTTAATCAAGTTTTACATGAAAAATGGTATAACAGAATTACGCATTATTCAGGAATAATATTTGTCCATTCACAGTAGAATTTAGACCGTTATGAATGAGAAAGGTAGTCCCATACCATATTAAGGAATAAATTTCTACATTTACCAGGTGCTTTCATATTTTTGTCCAACATTAGTATATATATATATATATATATATAATATATTATTAATATATATATATAAATATATATATATGAAATCTATTTCGACATGATATCTGCCCGGTGATAATTATAGAATAAAAACCATGAAGAGTTAGGTACAGTGGATAAAAAGAGTAATTACTAATTATGTTTATTTCTTAAGATTATTTAAATTAAATGGGTAAAATGACATCAATGGTTATAAATGATTAGTGGTGTACATCGAGCAATTGGTTAACACAATGGTCTGTTGACAATTAATAATGATTCAATTGTCATATAATAACATTCAACCCCTTCTTCCGTAATTTAGGGTTCAAATTAATTAAACAAGCGGTTGCAGTTTATAATAAGATTTCTAAAACGTTAACACAATAAATTTACACAACCAAAACCTGATTTTCCGGTTCCGACAGTGCCGATTTTTTAACACACCCTCTTCTTGTAATGCGGGTATCTAACTGACTTCCCCTCCTTAAAAATCTCTTACTTCAGGTACCTTTTTTTTTAGCGTCACCCTTCCGTGACTCACTCTTACAACATTTGAAAGTGCCATACAAAAGTGTCGTTAAGAAATTCTTATACAAATAAAATAATAGTTAAAATTTGTGTAAAGGTCTAATATATCAGGAAATATATAGTTTTTTATATTGAGAGTATGGGGAATCTCTGCTTCTCCCAGGTTTTTTTTTTTTTTTTTTTTTTTTATTAATTGAAGTGTAGTTTATTACAATGTATTATAAGGAAAGACAACCTCTATTCTTACAATACATTATTACAAAATACATATTAAAAGAACCTCCTTAATCAGAATACTGTGGAGGGATATTGAACCTATTCACATACATCTATTGCAAACCCTTTCTGACGACAATTTTGTAAGAGAACTCGTTGAGAATGGGCTATTAATGTATCTGGTTGCATGCGTTTCGATCCTAGTACTCTACCGCTAGCACGCGAACGAGCATCGCATTCTCTCTTTCCCTCCCCTCGTCGCCGAATGTTTATGACCGGCGACTTTTTTATTAGCGGCTTTAACGTCTTTCACGCTTATACCTTTTTGGGAAAATATGAGAAAATTGATGTTCTCTCTTTATTAACTCTCACTTTAGATGGCCATTTTAAACTTCACTGGTTCTGTTTTAATTATTTATTTCCCATGTCTTAAATTAGGCATTGTTGACATTAATTCACTGTCTTGACCTCTTCAAATCAGTCAGTATATGATTCAAAGGTCGACTAAACGGGGATGGTCCACCATTTCTATTGTTACGAAACCAGTGAAGAGTTAGTACAGTGGATCAAAAAGAGTAATTTACTTTTTGTTTATTCTTATAGATTAATGTAAATTAAAGCGGTTAGAAATGACTACAATGTTATCGCAAGTAAATTAATATTGTGCCATTTTCGAGCAATTGGTTAAACACATATGGATCTGTAAGATAAATTAATAATGAATTCAATTCATTAAATAACATTCAAACCCCTATTCTCTTCCGTAATTTGTAGGGATTCAAATTTAAACTAACAAGCGGTTTTACAGGTTTAACAATAAGATTTCTAAACGGTTAACACAAATAGAATTTACACAACCAAAACCTGATTTTCCACCACAAGGCTATCACACATACAAGACATAGACACAATTATTCTCATACACACAACCACTCATATCCCATGATAAAGGCGGGTATCTAGCTGACTTCCCCTCCTTTTTAAATAATCTTGTTATCTCATGCATATCCTCTTTTGAGCTGTCACCCTTTCCGTTGATCTCTATCTTCTTTACTAACATTTGAAAGTTGCTCATACCAAAGAGTCTTTTAAAATAATGTTTCTTTATAGCGATAATATATTAATTAGTTAAAATTTGGTTATGTTACAGGTTAATTAACTAATTAATAGTTATTTAGTTATTAGTAGTGAGATTGTTAGGGATATCTCGCTGTCTCCACATTATATATATTATATATATATATATATATATATAATTATAATATATATATATATATATTAATATATATAATAATATATATAATATATATATAATATAATAAGATATAATATATATATTATATATTTATAATTATATTGTTATTTTCTCGTCTTGAATAACCACCTTTCAATAAAGATTATGGATGTGATTGAGTGCTTCACCAGCAGAGGAGAGAGTCGTTGTCACGATAAAAGTGCACTATTCTATCCCGGAAGCTGCTTAGGATTCATCAGTGGTGCTAACACCTTCCTGCCAGACGCCACAATAATATATATATATATATAATATACTATATATAATATATTATATATATAATATATACTATATATAATATATATATATAATATATAAATATATATAATATATTAATATATAATATATATATATAATATATATATACTCATATACATATCCCAATGGACAATGCCCAGAGAGAACACATCCGCTCTCCGGACCTTGAAAGACATCGAGGTCAGTAGTAGCCGTTTAGCTAGATGCAGAGTGAGAGATTAAGTGTGCCCACACATTAAGTCCACCAGAGAAGACTATCGACCAATCATGTACCTTACGCTAGCAGATTGGCCGCACCTGCAGAAAGCAATTGAGAAGTTACGTAACAGCGCAAATGATGACCAGAACAGGTACACAATAGAAGAAAACTTGATTTTGACTGGTTGTATCGGTGATCTTGATGACAGCTTGTCGTAAAATCACAGTGTGGTAATGTTCAAATTCAACTATCAGGTGGCACCAATTTGAAGGTATTTACTGGGTCTTGAATAACCACCTTCATTTGAAGAATATTAATTAGATGTTTGAAGAGAGTTGAGCGTTGTCACGATAAAGTTGGCGTATTCTTCCGAAAGCTGCTTAGTATTCATCGGTCGGTCTATGCAGCTTTCTGCACCAGCGCACAATAATATAATATATAATATATAAATATATATAATATATTATATATATATAATATATATATTAAATATATATATATATATAATATCATATATAATATATATATATATATATATAATATATATATATATATATATACATATAGAGAAAAGAGAGAGAGACGAGAGAGAGAGAAAGAGAGAGATGGGCACCGTTAACATGAAGTACTGTTACCGTTACTCGTTACTTGACAAGAATTGAGTTGCAGTATTAGAAATATAGTTACACACCGGTACACAATCTTTTTGCATTAATTTAGAATAATCTAAAAGCTGTAATGTTGATATAACGATTCACACATCATTTACACTCGAATTGTAACGGAAATCTAAAAAGATTACACGATTACACGTAATTTCTGTTACATTTATATCAATTGCAGATGCAAATATACAGATCAGACATAGCCATCTAGAATACATTATTGACTTGCTATTGATATTAAAATAAAATAAAAGAATTGGATAGGATTTATACTGAACACTGAAGATAATATATTTCTATTACCGTATCTTAAAAGATAATCTCTAAAGTAACCAAACTTAGGATACATAATCATGAGAAATATTACACATAATGAAGATTGATTAGATTAAGAGATATAATAAGGAGTTATCAAAACTTACTTCGTCGAACACGAGCATATGTATTTCCATTTACGGGGAAGCGCGAAATACTGCAAAACAAAATACCAATCTTCTTGCAGTGTCAGCGAAAATGGCTAGCGCATAGTACAGTATTGTGTTCATTATAAGTAAGAAAACTTACTATATCGAGTACTGTGCCAAGGTACTATTACTGCTAGTGGGAATGAACTATTTAGTCTCAGAGTTAACTCTCATGTGCAATACTTCTATTGTGTTGGTATGCCTGCTCTCTTATATGGCATAGGTCAACGAAATGATGACTTGATGCTAGCTATTGCCAATTCTCAAAAAAAGTTACATCTATTACATGTCACACTCAAAAAATTATTTATTTACTGCAAAAGAGTACATACACACACACAATAACTCTACTGCTGAAAGCATCATGTATGGTAAATGCTCCGAATTCAATACAAAATATTATTAAGCGATACCATAACACCATACTTAAATCTTATACCTCTTTGGCCGAAACAGATATCCGATAACATGTATCGCCCAGAGAATAGTGTATCTAGATAACTTTAAGATCATGTAAAAGAATATTATAAATTATGCGTTAGTGATAATCAACCATACACACTTAAAGGGTTAGTAGTTATCTATGTTTTTGGAGCATTCACAGGAATTTTACTAAAAATAACTTATTGCGGAATCACCGAACTATAAATGTGATAAGTACAATAAGCCAAAGCTATTTCATCATAGGAAATTAACAACTTTATTGCTATGAAATGCACAGTTAACTTAAAACCTAAGCATATCGAAAAGTGAGATAATACTCCAAAAACACACGGATAATATGACCATTTTTTGTCGTTAGGCTTTATAATAATAAATGAATCATAACAGTTCTTTATTGAGCAAAAACCCATACATTGCCGTTTCGCCATCACGTTTCGTAAATTATCACATGGGATAAGTTAAGCAGAAAATAAACATAATCCTGCCCAGCGGCACACAAAATTTATCATAAAAATAAATCAAAGGTATGCAAACCGAAAGCGCTATTTTCAAACAATGGGGACCAAATCAATCTCCTTCTTACAGTGTAACTTACGTCTTCCTCTCTATGAGGAAAAGTGATACAAAACAAATATAAGACCAAGTCGGCTCAAGATTCTTGCACAAAGGTTAGGTGCTAACATTACTAACAATAATAAGGAATAGCATGCAAAGGAATATATTCACATAAAATTTTCAAAAAATTAATTCTATTACATATTTATATATCTAAGTAACCACAAAGTCTACAACTTATAATATAAGTTTAAATAAAAGATCATACATATGTTCTGAGAGGGAAAGAATATAAAGTTATACATTATTATTTGCATGGTCCTACTCATACACCACTTAACAATAATAGCTGATAGGTAGGATAATGTGCAATATATATATATATATATAATATGAGTTATATTATATATAATAATATAAATATTAATGCTAGTGTTATATACTCATTTATAAATATAAATACTTGCTAGTATAATTACTAAAAACCCCTTATAGCTCAAAATTTATTATAATTATGGCCTTTTAATAATTATGAGTATTACTTATATATCAAATATTATATATATAATATATTATATATTATGTTATTATAATATATTATAAGATTCATGCTATATTTAATAATATGAATACCTAACATTAAGAAAATCATCATATAATATCTATTAAATATATTAAATACCAATTATGTAGTTACATTCCTTTCTTATTCTATATATAACTATTATTAGAGTTATTTGATTATATTGTACTAAATTATATATACTTAGAATATATTTATAACTTCGATAAGTGTCGTACCTTTTTGAAAAATACACCGATTATCGTTCAGGCAGAGACAACTACTTACCTATGTTAGGCAAACCATTATTATATATACCTAAAAGAAAAAATTTTAAATATTATAATAGAACATATAACATATATACCTTATATATATAGATATATAGTATATATAAATATTATAAATAAATATTATATGAGATATAATGTATATAGTACTATATTATATTATACTATGTATATAATATTTTAATAAATACCTAAACGAGAAAACGTGCAATGTTATTACTTATAAATATCGATTACCTATTTATCTTTGTTATGCAAAAGCTTGATTATATATTTAAATCTATCTAACCTTAAAACTCAAACAAATCTTAATTTTAAATTTACATTTCTCTTGAATATTGTCATTTTCTTAGGCCTACAAGGCTATTAGAGTGTTTAAAATAAAACCGCTATTTTAAGTAATTTTTAAAGTGCTTTTTATTGTATTTCTAAAATCAAATTCTGTACAACATACACCAAGTGTATGCTTTATCTTATTCTTCTAATAGGTATATAAAAGCTACGGTACACTTAAAAAAATTATATGAAATTCAACATTCAAATCACTCTGAACACATAGTCGTTACAAAGATTTCAAAACATAATACAATAGACTTCTCTAATTTATCGACACAATTTCGGGGCCAAAAACTTTACGAGAGTATACTGATACGAAAAGTTTTCAATATATTTTCGATTTTTTTAGGTTAACAGTGTCCGACACCGTTCCCACCGTATACTTATAAACTTTGAAATACAAAAAAATGACCGTCATTCGATGCCGTACCGCTAGATAAAAAACTTTTACTCTTATGAATCAGCAGTAAGTGAACGAGAAAATTTAAAAGTGAAAAAATGTAAAAAAAATGATGAATTAATTTGTATTACTACTTTATTTTTATTATTTTTTATTTGTGTAGGGACAAAGGCCAGCTTTAAAATCTTAACAGAGATAACCTCTGCTTTCAACTTGATATCAAGATCTTCGTTCTTTGGTATACATGATTGAAAAATATTTACTTTTATTTAAAACTTAAAAGAAAATTATTGGGCTTAGACTGTACGCTACCTCTGCCTACCCTATGATCAACGCCCCCTTTGATACGTTCATACTATCATAGTCATACTGAGTAATATATAAATCGCGCTATATATATGATAATTTATATTACTTGTTATCTTAACTAATCATAAATATAAGGTCTTTATATTATTACCTATTATATTATCATAAGTACTTTACTTATATATATAATATATATATATATATACACTCCGGCTATATAGCCGTACTTAATAATTATACTATACTATTACACTTCAATATACACTTACTATAGTAAAATATTACTGTATTATAGTCTAGTATATACTATAACTACTATATAATTTATTAGTTATTACCTCTATACTCTCGTATTATATAATATATATATAGGTACACATACTAACTCATTACTATACTTATACTTAATATATTGAGTATTATATTATATAATCATAATAATATTGTACTTATATATAATCTATCAATTAAGAGAAACATATTTATGAGAATAGATATGGTAAAATGGTCTTAGGAATCCTGATTTGCTCATACGCTGAATTCCTGTGTTAACAACACACTAAATACGCTAAACATTTCATCATGTAACGTCTGCCTTTTTTAGAGAGAGTGAATCATGACCTGAATCAAACTCGAAGACTCTTATCTACTAAGCTCGATATCGATGTAGTGAGGTGTTGTAGTTTGAAAAAAAGGCAAAAAAAAACAAGAAAACTGACTAGAGATCCACATCAAGGATATTTGGACTTCAGCCAAAAGATATTTGAAAACCTGCCAAATTCGTTTCGAATCTTTGCTTGATAGTCGTTTTCATATGCATAAAAGTCAAGTCGCGACACTACCTTCAGAAACATGCAACAATCAGTACAAATTCTTAATTTGTGGTTATTCTTTCTCTGGAGGCCATATTAATATAGTAGAATTCACCAGGCATTTCTTGGACTCATTCGTCCACCTTTGAAAGATTAGTAATTAATGAAGTCGCTGTTACGTTGCTAACCACTTTAACTTTGAATCTTGTGATATGATAGCAGCACAAGTCAAGTATATGCGATTTAGTAATTATCTTCTTCTCATTATCATTGTTTTCTCTACCTACTCACCATTATTCTCACTGTTCGTTGCTGTGTATTATAGTCAGGACCGGGCCTATTCTTATAAAGATCTATTTGAAACTCTCCTCAGCGATTCTCCCCTCTCTAGCTTCCAGCACGGCCATAAGTCATCCGCGTTTTCCAATCATCCTCAACCGATCTATCTGCTCCATAATATACCTCTTACTCACCGCACTCTTTATCACTACATCCAGATACTCTCAACTATCAAAATTTTGTGGACAACACGCTTCCCGTTTGACTGCTCATTCTCCACCTCAAACACCTTACCTATTTCTCATATTCTTGTCATCTATATTGCATCTTATCCATTATTCCTTATAGCAAACACTCCCAGCGCCCTTCTCAACTTTTTAGCATATATATGCTATTTTCTCGCTAGCATCTCTCCACATCTTTCTCTCCTAAGCCACATGAATCAAGTAAGCTGGTGTGCCTTCACATCTCAGTGTAAAGCTACTTTTTATAATTAATAAACCTTTATCCTATAGTCATTTAATATTATATAATACACAAGATATATATATATAACGATAATTGATATTAATATAGGTCACCTTTATTAAATTATATAGTTATAATACTATTAGTATACTATATATAGATATATATATATAATATATATATATATTTAATATAATAATTATTATGCCTCGATTTATTAACTTGCACATACCTCTTCTAATGAAACGCTAAATTCAAGCACGAACATAAGAAATCCGTCTGTGCTCTCTGTTCTTTTCTTCGTGTGGCTTCGTCTTCACCCAGTTGCTCCTCTAGCCTATTCTCATATTCTCTTACTCTCACGTGGTAATCCAGCGAAGCGACTACTATACCCTATAGTTTTCTCCTCTTTACAGTCTCATGTATCTCCTTTTCCCTCTTATATTTTGGAACTATGATTGACTTTACCACCCACCCCTCTGTGTACTTGGCTCTCGTTCAACACCTATTACAATTTCAGAGATTCTTCACTTGTCAGTGCTTTCTCATCTTCTTTTATAAGTTATATGGGAATCCCTCTTACACCTCCCGTGCTTCTTATCGTTCTTCATCGTTCTCAGCAGCTTACCTCCAATTTCGTTCATAGTAAGTCTCCTTTCCCCTACCTCATCCTCCCTTTGTTAAATTAACTATCTCCGTCGTTTCACTCACCTTTCTATTCACACTTAACATTCAACATTAATGTATTTCCGCCATCTCCTGCTTATGTCTGTTAGTCTCACCAAAACTTCTCCTTGTTTATCCTTGATATTGCATACTTTCCTTTTTGATCGTCATCTATCACGTTTTTGCGTGTCTATAAAGAATACTTCTTCGCTTACTGCATCATACAACAAAATTTAACCATACACTCTCTCTTCTGCTCCTATCTCTCTCTGCCTCTTCTTTTACTCTTCTTTTCACTTTTCTCTGCATTTTTTTTTTCCATTTTTTTTCTACTCTCTTATATCTGCACCTCACCATCATATTGAGCTCCTTGTCTGTTGCAGTTCTAATATTTTTCAACCATTCCTGTGTTCACCACACATCTCGCTTTTTTCTCATGCCTCTTCACTTTTCTTCAGTTCAACACCTCGTGTGATTGTTCTTTTCTCGTTCCTCCTTGCCCATTTCTCTTACCCAGGTTATCCGCTGATATGGTTCTTCTTGCGTTTCCTGTTATTACCACATCTACTCCCTTCAAGATGGATCTAGGTCTTCAGTTATTTCTTAATATCATATTCCCTTTTCCTGCTCTTTCTCTTTCACTAATATGCTCCACATATAAGACGAATATTATATAATCCTCATGATAGATCTCTATTGATCTGAAAATTCTCTTGTAGATTTTCCTTCAGCTAAATTTTCCTATCCCTAACTAATAAATATTTGGAACCTATGATAGAGTGCCCTGTGTGTTGTAAAAAAGCCAATTCATATGATCTCTCAACTCCCTCTCCTTTAAACATAGGTGTTGATCTAACTCTTATATATTCCTGTGCCTCACAAATATTGCTTATAGTCCAATACACGCTCTCCTACGCCAATTTATACACTCACTCACACTCCTTATAGCCTCTCCCATACTCCTTGTAGGTGAAATCTCTAATCTAGCAACAAAATATCATCTCTTTCTCTTCTTCCGTCCTCACCTTTTCCAAACTCATTATCCACTGTATACTGTCATTCCTTTTTGCTTCTTTGATCTTTTCCGTCCCTACCATCCTATAAGCTTTTATATATAATATTATAATATATATTACATTATATAATATATTATATCTGATTATGTTTAGTGTGAGATATGATATATACTATATATTATATATATTATATATATATTATAAATATATTATTTGTGTCTGTGTGTTGTGTGTGTGTGTGTGTGTGTGTGTGTGTGTTTGTGTGTGATGTGTGTGTGTGTGTGTGTGTGTGTGTCGTGTGTGTGTGTGTGGTTGTATGGTGTGTGTGTGTCCGTGTGTTGTGTGTGTGTTGTGCTTTGATAAATTTCTTGTGGAAATGATCGAGAGTATCGATTATCGATTTTTTCCGATACATTTATAGAAAAATGCATAAAGCGATACCGATACTCGATACATTTAGGAATTGTCTAAGCGATATCGATAACCGATACAAATGTATCGATCGATACGTATCGCCGATACATGTATCTAGGGTCGTACCGATAACCTCGTTAGGGAATTCGACTGATTGTACTGTCTGTACTCGAGATTCTGTCCTAACAGTAGAAATTAACATTTCTTGGTATTTCTTCCAATTGATTTCAGTATTGAACAGGTTTTATTCATTGCAGGCCATTTTAAATTTAAAAATGGTGAATAGAGAAACTACGTTAGTAGCAAGTATAGAATTGCTTTTCGTTATTATACCTCTCTTTACAATAATTACAAAAATTCATTAAGTCTCTCTACTCCATAGAGCTCCTAATCTTATACTGCATCTCAGTGAAATTACGTTATAAAAATCAGTGAATATAGAAGATCTGTTCTCTGCTAAGAGAGCGATCATTCCAAGTTTTTCTACATTCTTCTTCATTACTAGCCTATATAATAAACGTGGGTAGCTCCGTAGAAAGTTTTCCTATACGCTTTCTGTTAACCTATATATTTTCTTGATCATCTGCAAATATCAAGAATACGTGCTCTGAGCACTATTTTGTTATATAAATTGAGAGTATATAGTTCCACTCGTATTTCTATATCTCTGAGTGCTAATATGCCCGAATCTGTATAGTCATTACAATAATCCAGTTACGCTTTTGTACGTACAACAATTAGAACACTAGTCATATAGACTATTTTCACTGTTGTTGCACAAGATTCGTTTAACTTACATTCAACTTACCTCTGGGGATTATTTGCCACCCATCTTAGGATCCATCTGATTAGTTACAACAGACGTCTGAACACTTTAGCAAATACACTAGTGTGAGGTTTGCGAAAGAATCCTTTTTTGCTTGATTTTATGTTCCGTGTAAAAGAAACTCACAGTGTGAGATGTACACCTTAGAGTGATTTTGAAAGGTATTCAGTAATATTATTCTCTCGTCAACCTCTAGTGGAGAAGTTGTGGAATTCCGAGTCGCTCCTCCTTATATGTCGATGTCCCTGCGAATTAATTCTTTGTCTTTCATATTTACCACTGGTCTTCGTGATCGACTCATAAAGTACATTTCAAATACTTCTTAAAAAACACTTACAAAGTTGCTTCCGTTATACTGTGAAGTTACCACACAAAAAGCGAAACATAGAAATGTTCTTTAGTAAAATATGAATTGTCAATATCATTTTCATTGTCTATAGAGCTCCTTTAAACCTCAGCCAGCACAGATGTCGACTGTGTCGTACGATTGTATTCCTAGTATCGTGGTCCAATGGATATATATATATATTATAAATATATATATAATTATATATATATATATAATAATTATATATCAGTATATTAATATATATATATATTTATATAATTTATATAATATACTACTATAATATTATATATATATAGTATTATATATATATATTATTATAATATATAATATATAACATTATATATTAAATATTATATATAGTAAGTATGGCCCCACCTGCGCGTGCCACTTTTCTTTCGCTAGAAGAATAGAGTATCGCTTTCCAAACTTGGGCTATATGTCATGTGATAGTGATAAACTGATTCAGCAGAACAGTTTTGTGACGGTAGGTACCCCTAAAGGGGTCGCTGCCCCTTAGCGCCCAAGGTCCAAATTCATCCTGAAACCATGTTAGGCTTAACCTATCGGAATGATTTGGATGTGGATCCACGTCAGAATCCTCGTCGGAAGACGAGATTAGTTCCTCTGCGTCCCCCCGTAAGGTGGGACGCTGCCCCACTAAACAATTTAAATGATCGTTAGAGACCTCACACTAGGCAGGGATTGAGGCAGTCGGTAGTCGGATGACGGAACGGAGTTGGAAACGAATTCGGCATTCGGATCAGGACCCCCACCCGGAGGGGTCTCAAGTTTGAAAAAAGAAGAAGAAAGTGCATGGAATGCAAAAACAGAAGAAAAGATGAAGAAGAAAGGAAGGAGTAGGAAAGAGGAGAGGGAAAGAATTAAGAAGGAGTCTGACTCAGAGAGTAAAAGTACAGCTGGTCTGAGCCGGTACATTGTGCTCCGAGTGCGGTAGCCGGTAGCAAAATTTTGGGCTGTAATGGATA
>JABUQX010067388.1:0-5000 GCA_015478945.1 Trachelipus rathkii
CAGAAAAAGAACTGTTGTTATTTTTCTTTTATTAGAAATAGTCATAGTCTGAATTGTGGGAATCATTAGTGAACTAGTAGCTTCGCGCTTGCTTCCGCAGTAATTTTTTCAAGTGTCTTTATATATATAGGCATTTTTTTTTTTTGTGTTTTTTTTGAAAGACGTCTGAGATAGAACTCTATTATCATTTGAGGATGGTTCAATTAGCATAAGTGTTAATACATTCTTTATCTCGTGCTGTAGCATTTCTACTCTTAGCTGTAAATTGATTTTGATATTGTTCGGGAGGCGGAGGTTTGGAAATATATGATTAGTGTGTGTGTGTTGAAGACCCAACTATATCTGTAATTCTAATAACTGCTCACTGCTAAAGCAGATGATTGGACACAGTGACTTACACCAATACTCCTCCATCAAGTTAGACATCTCACAAGTTTTCGACCAATTTGTTGACAAATATTGACGTGCAACTAAGTGCAAATTGGTAAGTGTGATGAATGAACACACGCCACCCAGACTCTCAACACAATTATTGACTAAGCTACTTTTTTTCATAATCTCTCAATACTAAAGACCTTATGTGTTAGTTTATAGGTTCCAGTTTCCTAGAACGTTGTTTAATTCTTCACTAATTCGTGCACTCGTATGTGAACTCTCAAAAAGAACAATACACAATACTGCCCTTCCTTGTTGAAACTCATCTGTCAACCAGTAGCCTGTTACTCTTAAAAAGGGAGTATTGTTGGTAGATGGAGGCTGTCCAAATGTCGGTAATTAAAGAAATAAACTCTGCATCATCAACGAAATTTTTTTAATATTTGTTTTTACTTTACTTTCTGAAATATATCGGGAATATTTTCAGAAAAGTATTCTCGGCTTGGAATATTGTAAGAAGGACTAGACTTTATAAGAAGCCTATAAAATCCCACATCAGATAGTAAGGCTGCAAGTCGATACATTACAATTCTCTCATCAAATAATGAATATCTTTAGATCATTGATGATCCATATTTTTTCCTTCTCATAAACTTCAGCAGTAGCTTGTGATTTGATGATAGACTTTGTTACAAATGAACATGTACCTCCGTCACCTGAGTTCCCTCTATTCATTTTTCCAATCTCTATAATTTTCGTTATGAAATTGTTTTAGATTATGCATATTGTGGTGGTTGAAAATTTTAGCAGTCCTCCTCCTCTGAGATTGAGAATAAGCACAACACATGTCACACAAAATAATTGAAAATTATTTCCAAACATGCTTAGAGCCATAACGTCTAAAGTTGAATTTTTTTTAACTTTTAATATTTGTAAGGCAGAGAACTTAATTGTATATATTACCTCTCCATGTATATGTATATATATATAAATCATATATATATTTATATATATAAATATATATATAATTATATATTATATATATCTATATATTATATTAGTATATATACCTTATATATCTAATATTATAATAATACAAAACCACATATATAATATATATATATAAATATATGTATAGGTTATGATATCATCAATCCTCTTTTTTTCCCGACAGGGGGTATGTGTGTAACATCGCGCAGTAAAAATAATAAAGAAAAAAAAAAGCAAAGTCGAAAAGAAAGCACAGCCTTACCAGCCACCCTTTATACATCTTAGTTGGAACTCAGAAGAGATAACAAAAACACAATAGAGCTCGCGGACCGCGACGGGCCATATTATAATAATGGGTTTCATCCCTTGGCCCAGGGGCCACAACCATACCCCCTTCAAACCCCGCCATTCAGCTCCTTTATGCACCTTTATTCTTGCCCCTGCCAAACTCGCCTTAAATATATCCAGGAAATATATACAGAGAGAAAAAAAAAAAAAAAATAAAAACAAAAAATATATATTAAAAAGATATAAACAGAGGAACAGAATAACAGAAAAAAAAAAAAAAAAAAAAACAAAAAAAAAAATACAATTGTCTTAAACAACCGACTGTCATCCATCCTTACCATACGTGACTAAACATCTCAATGTACTTTTGTTTTATTCTCTCATTTACTCCTTAATTCACCACACAACTCCTAATGCGTTCATTCCTCAATTTATCATTTCTTACTCACACGTAAACACGCCGGATAAGATTGTAATACTGAACACATTTGTACCTCAGATCTATATAATAAAAAAACAGTTAAATACAATAAAAAAAAAATAAAATAAAAAAATAACCAAATAATAATATAAAAAAATAATTATAGAAAAATAATATATAACATAATAAATAATATATAAATAGAATATATAATATAATATAATAATAAATATATATAAATAAACAAAACAAAAAAAAAATTATAAGTGGATACTGGGTATGGGTCCCCGGATACAATACTTATGTTAATACCTAGAAATGTCTCATTGGCGTGCCTCGGATTCCGGTGCATGTTTGATCATCTTACCCCCAGTATGGGAAGGCAAGGGAACAGGTGATAGATGTAATGCGACATTAACGACACGGTAACAACATACCTCATGCAAAACAAATAAACATGCACTTGAGATTTACTCCTTTACATCACCAAGATTTAAGTTGATTTAAAATAGGTTATTCCCATCTTCAACTAATCTTTTTCTCCTCATAAATCCATGGTTCTATAGAGCTTGTACTCGCGCCATTCAGGAGAGAGACATTGCCTATCGGGCATGGGAAAACTCTCGTTCTCCTATCACTGTTACTAATTTTCATTCTGCTCGAATCGTTGCAGGTATACTATTCGACAGGCTAAGCGCGCTTTCACTAAAAGAAAGTGTGCCAACCTGCTTGGTTCTCCTACTGATAAAAAATTTCTGGCCTTTTGCCAAAAACATCGCTAACTTCTGTAAAATTTGTCTTCCATCCCCTTATTCGCTCTGGCGGTTCTGTAGCTAGCTCTCCTTCTGAAAGGCCAATCTCCTCGGCCTCCTTTTTTAATCTAATTATACCCTGTATGATTCTGTCAATCCCTCCTCCTACTCTTTCTCCTCTCAGGTTTCCCATGTCTTTAGGGGAAGATCCAATATTGGGGATTTTGGGACCCCATTTTAGCCCCTACTTAAAAATGGACATAAAATTAAATTTTTAACTTTTCAGAACAATTTTGATGGGACAAAAGCAAACCGCAGCTTTTTTTACCTCTGAAACGTCATTTTCGGGTGTTTTTCTGTGTCTGTTGTCATTGTTTCGGAGTTTTCATTTTTTCAGAACCTAATTTTTTGACATTTTTTCGTATCAACTTCTACAATTTTTTACGAAATGATTTCAAACTTGGAATATGCATAGATGGGTCCATTACGCACAAAATGCACGAAGTAATTTTTTGGAAAATTGTGCTCAGCAATTAAAAAAAAAAAGTAGGTTTTGAAATACGACATTGCTGAGCACAATTTTCCAAAAATCAAGAAACTACTTCGTGCATTTTTGCTGCGTTAATGGACCTCTATGCATAATTTCAAGTTTGAAATCATTTCGAAAAAATTTCGAAGTTGATACGGGAAAAATGTCAAAAAATTAGGTTCTGAAAAAATTAAAACGCCGAAACATGACTACAAACAGAAAACACCTGAAAATGACGTTTCAGATGTCAGAAAAAGCTGCGGTTTGTTTTTTTTTTCCCCCATCAAAATTGTCTGAAAATTAAGATTTTTATGTCCATTCTTAGGTAGGGGTTAAAATGGGGTCCCAAAATTCCCAATATTGGATCTTTCCCTTTACCTGTGATCAAACATGATCGTCGTCTGCATGAGATCCCCCCTGGGCAGACTACTCACTCCAGACACCCCCGCCCCCAGGAACGCCGACTTGTGGCCCGGCTGCGTATTCCTCCCCGTCGTCCTTTTGAGGGCGTGTAGCTTCTGAGCTCTCGCATCTCCACACCACCCTTCGCGTCCCTCGCTATCAAAACTTGACGCCTGCACCGTCTCTCGAACCAACCCAGACTTGTTGTTGTTGGATGCCATTTCTTCCAGCTCCTTCTGGTCCTGTGGACTCCTCTTGCCCTTCTTCTGTTTTTTCCAACTGTACTTAATACTTCTTCACTCTCTCTTAAAGCCACAGTCCTGCCATCACATTCACAGAGAACATCTGCGCCCTTAAGTTAGGGCTTGGGTGGGCTTTTCTGCCTTTTATTTCTCGGCTCCCTCTGAAACGGGCCCCAGCCGTAAGTGGTCGAGCACAAACACAAACTGTTCGAACTGGACACGCCCAAATCGACCGGCAGCGTCTGCTTCAGCAGTGCAAAAAGAAGTATGCTGGAGTCGATCAACGTACGGACAAGTAAGCCACATGTTACAGCTCTCACGTGGTCCCGGACATGAAGAGGCTGAGCCACCCAGTAGTCTTAAACAGCTACAAAACGCAAGCCGTGGTTGAATGTACTAAAAGCCGAATGATGACGTTTCAAAAGAAAAGAATGTTTGGAATTCACTATAAGGACAAAAAGAATACTAAGAGGTGCCATACCGTCACGGCAGGAAAAAAAGACCGTAAATTGCAACGCAGCTTGGGTATCTCTTTGTGTGAGGATGATGGGACCCTTATAACAGGAACTAGTAAGCTCTCTCTGGAAGGAACGCGTGAAAGGTTTAGAATGACGAATAAGGGAATCTGCTTAGAATCAATGAAACAGGGATGGTCTCTTCGTAACTGATGAAAGGATGCTGAGGGGAGTGTGGAAGGACGCTTGGAAAATCTGCTCATATACGTCTTTTTATTAATTTACAGGACCAAATCCTAGATAAAATGGCAATGGTATTTTGGCGAAGAAGGTGGTAAGAAGGAGGTAATTGAGTAGAGTGAGAAAGTTAGGTTATGGTAAATTATTGACAGGCATAGATGGAATTACTGTCGAAATGATCAAGAACGGAGAAGAGATAGTGATCTGTATACGGAAGTGTGTAACAAAGAGTTTTATGGAGGGTATAAGTTGCACATTGGAGACAGACACTAGTACACTCATCTATATTAAGGGTATAAGGAAGAT
>JABUQX010067388.1:10000-21487 GCA_015478945.1 Trachelipus rathkii
TTTCATGAGATTTTTTAACCCACTGCCACCCCTACCACCCTATGTTCTATCCTTCAATACTATGACATCATCACTCAGCTACTTTCCAAGCTTTCCTACTTTCATGTACTTTCCTGAGCGTTTTCCATATGATGTCATCACTTAGCTACTTTCCATGTTTCCAGCTACTTTCAATGCTTCTAGCTGTTTTCATGTACTTTCCTGAGCGTTTTCTGTATGATGTCATCACTCAGCTACTTTCCTGAACGTTTTCTGTATGATGTTATCATTCAGCTACTTTCCATGTTTCCAGCTACTTTCCAAGCTACCTTCAATGCTTCTAGCTACTTTCCAAGCTACTTTCAATGCTTCTAGCTGTTTTCATGAATGTTCCAGAGTGCTCATGTACCTTCCTGAGCATTTTCCGTATGACGTCATCACTCAGCTACTACTTTCCTGAACTACTTTCCATGTTTCCAGCTACTTTCCAAGCTACTTTCAATGCTTTTAGCTGTTTTCATGTACATTCTTGAGTGCTCATGTATTTCCTGAGCGTTTTCAGTATGATGTCATCACTCAACTACTTTCCTGAGCTACTTTCCATGTTTCCAGCTACTTTCCAAGCTACTTTCAATGCTTCTAGCTGTTTTCATGTATGTTCCTGAGTGCTCATGTACCTTCCTGAGCATTTTCCGTATGACGTCATCACTCAACTACTACTTTCCTGAGCTACTTTCCATGTTTCCAGCTACTTTCCTAGCTACTTTCCATGTTTCCAGCTACTTTCATGAGTGTTTTTCATATGAAGTCATCACTGAGCTACTTTCATGTACGTTCGTGAGGCTCATGTACATTCCTAGCTACTTTTTATGTGGGTTATTTTTGCATAACATTTTGCACTTTTGGGTTATTTTAACATTACATTTTTTTTTTTTTTTTTTTTTTTTATACCCCACACTAAAAAATGAAAAAAAAACCATACAGCATGTTGTTAGGAGTTATAGCGCATATACATGCACATTTTCAATTAATTTGGAAGTGGGCTATTTTTATCATACAAGTGGGCTATATTTGAGGTTCACTTTGGAAGGTATGTGTGTGTTGAAGGGTTGCAAAAAAAAAATTTCATGAAATTTGCTGTGGGATGAGATGAAAGATGGGACTAACATAATTTAATTAAATATTAACATAATTTACAGAGTTCTTAATGCAGCATTGGCTGCAAAAGTCCCAAAAATTCACTCCAAGTCCCTTTAAATTGTGTGAAAATTTTGAAAATTTTTAAAAATTTCCCAAAATTCAAAAAATCAACTTCGAACAATTATAACACCTTTTTTCACTCATTCTCGATGGGATTAATAGGTGCACCAAATTTTTTGGTTCTACGCCTCATATATACTGAGATACAGAGTGGGCTATTTTTACGTAACCAAAACAGGTGGGTTACATTTAGGTAACAGTACTATATATATATATATATGCCAAACTACATAAAGGCCATATTATCTTTCGGCAGCTAATAAACAGTCTATTAGTAAAAGTTAGGGCTAGTTTTACAGCATAGTGGATCAGTAAAGTTTAGGGTTACTTTTACGGCACTGAGTCAACGAGCCCCCTAAAATGGAGTATTTACCCTTTTTAGGGGGTTCGGCCCGAGGGGGGACGGAGGGGGGGACGTTTCATACCCCGGAGGGGATGGTCGGAGGAACCCCCGCGACACCCAGACCAAAGAGCGGGGTTCGGAGACCACCCCGGAGGGGGGATTTAGTCCCCCCCAGTAGTCCACCTACGAGGCCGAGAACCCGACTCCTGACATCGGGGCGGACTACCCGTGGGTATTCGTTAGTGAATATACCCCAAAAAACAATAAATCCCAAAAAATGAGTTTTTGGACATTTATTCGCAACAATCTATTCGTACTCTATAAAATTCTCAAACCATTTTTGGACATTTGATCTTACTATATATATTATATATATATATATATATAATATATATACTATATAGTATATACATATATATATATAACTATAGTAATATATATGTATATATTATATATATATATATATATATCTGACGACAAGCGTAAAATACGCAAATTCTGACGTCACAGTCAAACGTCAGACTCTTCATGGGTCACGTTTGACTGTGACGTCACGCGCTTCAGGTATATCTACATACGAACGAAGCTCCTTTTGAATGTAAATATATATAGTAAATCAAATGTCCAAAATGGTTTTGAGATTTATAGAGTACGAATAGATTGTGGCGAATAAATGTCCCAAAAGTACTTATTTTTGGGATTTATTGTTTTTTGGGTATATCACTAACGAATACCCACGGGTAGTCCGCCTCCGATGTCAGGAGTCGGGGTCTCTCGGCCTCTAGGTGGGCTAGGGGGACTAATCCCCCCCTCGGGGGATGGTCGGAACCCCCGCTCTTTGGTCTTGGGGTGTCGGGGGGTTCCTCCGACCATCCCCCTCCGGGGTATGAAACGCGTCCCCCCTCTGTTCCCCATCGGCTCGAGCCCGAAAAAAGCGGTAATTACTCATTTTAGGGCGGCTCGTTGCTCACTGTCCCGATACGAAAGTAACCCTAAACTTTACTGATCCACTGGACCGTAAAACTAGCTCTAACTTTAACTGGAAGACTTGTTTAGTAAGCTGCCGAAAGATCTAAGTATTTTATAAAATATATAATAGTTATATATATATATATCTAATATGTATATATATATACTACAAAAGACTATATATATACATATTATATATATAATAATATATATTATATTAAACGGAAAAAGTTAAACCAGTCTACAACTCTTTTTGGACTTAAAATCAACGTACATTGATACCTTTGGTACTGTTACATGTTGTTCAAAATAAAACAATGCTAAAAAAACTAGCAAACTGCAATCGTTTTGGCATATATGAAACAAATCACTAACATTCATTTCTAAACTTACGCTGACAACTCCACTTAACATAACCGACGAATACAAAGTTTGAACCATACTGACCGATGTTTTGTTAACAGTGTTGCCAACTCCAAATATCACAAGTCGCTAGATTTTATTAAAAAAAAAGTAAAAATGTCAATATTTGATGAAAAAAGCAATAAATAATAAATAAGCAGTAAACCTTTTGCACTAAAAGCTAGCATAAACTTATTAAATAAGCAATAACAGCAGTAAAATTTGCACTAAAGTAGGCATTTAAACGCACCTAGATCTATTGCAAAATGCACCAAATTGGCAACACTGGTTTTGTACTTTATCATGTCTAATATAAATAATCGATTTACAACTAATCGATTTAATATTACAATAACATGTATCGTTAATTCCCATAAAATATCGTAGTGGCTTAGTTTATTTTCAGCAGTGGCTTACATTAAAATTAAAGCCATATAATAATATATATATATATATACTATATATAATATATATAATATATATTAATTATATATATATAATATATATATATTTAATATTATAGATATATAATATATATATTATATTATATATAATATATATATATATATATATATATATATATATATATATATATATAATAATATAAAAGCAAAATTTATCAAAAAAAGCAAAAAATCATGATTTTTTGGAGAAAAAAATCAAGTGAAAAAATCAGTTGAAAAAATCAATTGATTTTTTCCGTGCCATCCTTGTTTTTTATTATTATTTTTTTTTTTCATTTTTATTTATCTTATGTATTTCCTCGGTGGCTCACTGGCTTCCGTAGAAGATGGTTTATTAATTAATAGAAGAGTGCTCCTTTTAGATGATATTGGCAGTGCGTATAAACTTATATAAGTTTAACTAAAGATATTATCATTTTTGTCATTTGTGCTTACGCTCGATAAGAAATGCTCACCCAGTTTTAGCAAGAATTTCATGCATAAACGAATGTTTGTTTAGAAACATTTTGAATCAGCTATTGTAATGGACCACGTGGTTTTGAAATAAACAGAAATAAAAAAATAACAAATGGTTTATATTACAAATTGCAATAAAGCTAATAAGATGCTAGGTGTAATAAATCGCAATGTCATTTACAAATTACAGGAGCAGTGAAGTTATAAGTAAGCTCTTTAATAGCTATGATCTACCAGTATTAGAGTATTGTGGACAAGTTTGGGCCCCTTCTTTAAGAAACAACATGTATATTCTGGGGAGAGTGCAACACAGAAAAACAAGGATGATCTCTGTATTTTGGGATAAAAGCTAGGAGGAGAGGCTGAAGGAGTTAGGAATGTTTTATGTAGAAAGGCTATTTCTTGAAGGAGACATGATACAAGTCTACAGAATATTTGTTAACATCTATTAATAATACTTAGACTAATAAATTCTTTATAGTAGACCACCGATGGTAGACCAGGAGACACAATAGAAAAATTAAGAAGACATGCCATCTTGATGTTGGAAACCATTCATTTAGTAACAGGGGTGTTAATTTTTGGAATGGTTTGCCGCAGGAAGTTGTTGAGTGTGACTCACTTGCAACATTTAAAAAAGGATTAGATATGTATATATATGAATGGTTTGGCATCATATAGTATATTTTGACTAAGCCAAACTGGTGGGTTTTTAGTTAGTTAAGGTAAAACTGCCTGTTGTAAGTACCAGAACAATAAACATATTAAAGTTTGTTGTGTAATTAGCATGTACCTTAGCTATAGTTTTTTCATTTTGTAGTAGTTTGCATAGCTATATATTATATTAACCTTTGTATAGAATATTGACAATCCTTAGGGTGCAGTTTAGGTTGTGCAAGTTTGGGCCCCTTATTTAAAGAAAGACTTAGATATGATAGAGAGAGTGCAACGTAGAGCAACAAGGATGATTTCTGGGTTTGAGGGTAAGAGCTATGAGGAGAGGCCGAAGGAGTTAGGAATGTTTTCTGTAGAAAGGCGATTTCTCAGAGGGGACATGATACAAGTCTACAAAATATTTACATCTACTGATAATATGGAGACCAACAAATTTTTCATAGTTGAGTATGGACAGGTGACTAGGGGGCATAATAAGAAAATTAAGAAGAAAGCATGCATTCAGTAATAGGGTTGTTAAATTTTGGAATAGTTGTTGAGTGTGACTCGATTGCAACATTTAAGAAAGGGTTGGATAGGTATATGGATGGGTTGGGTATCATATAATATATTTAGACAAAGCCAAATTGGCCGGTTTAGTTACAGTAGTTTATTTAATGTTTGTCTGCATTGGGACCAGAACATTAGTTATTAATGCATGTGGATTGTTTTGGGTATCATATATATATATCATTAGGTTTGACTAAGCCAAATTGGCTAAGCATGTGGATGGTTTATGTATCATATATATATATTATATATATTATATTTTTATGTTTTATATATATATTAAATTATATATATATAATATATATATATATATATATATATATATATATATATATATATATATATAGAGTATATATATATATATATATAATATTTTTTATATATGTATTAGAGTATATATATATATATATATATATATATATATATATATATATATATATAATATATATTATATATATATATTATACTATATATATTTATATATATATATATAATAATATTATATATATATATATTATATATATATATATATATATATATATATATCATTATTTTTGCTAAGGCAAAATTGTGGGTTTTTTATTTAAAGTAATTTGACAAGCCCTAGAGTGCTTTGTGGATTTGCATGAGCATGTTTGGTTAGTGGTTGACTGGACAGTCTCGGCCCGTGTATATTCTTACTGTCTTATATTCTTAATGTCTTAATGTCTTAATGTTGCATGAGCATGTGTTTGATCAATATTTACTTTAGTTTTACTGGGACATCCTCGATAGGCCTATGTTGCTTCATTACTGTCTCTTATTTCCTATATTCCTATTTGCATTTGTGAATATTGGAAAAAATATAAATTCAGTCTACCTTTAGTTAGCATGTACTTTACTATAGTTTTTTCTTTTGGGAGTAGTCTAGCCTAGCTCAGTGTACATATTAGGGGGCCTTTACTTTGTGTAGGATATTAACAATCTCTAGGGTATGGTATGGGTTTTGCAGTTTCATAAGCATGAATTGTTGTGATTAGGGCCAATCTACTTTCCAGTTTGACTGGACCGTTTGTTGCCACGTTTGTTTGCAATCTTGCTCAGTTATGCGTATAGTAGTTTGCAGATTGTGACTCAAATTCAATACAAAATATTTCATGCAAATAGGGTAGAACCATGCTGTTATTTTCGTGTGAAATAACATGTTTATATTTTTTTTAACACTTTATTTTGATATCTGCATTTGTAATAACACAGTTTTAGTGTTTGTGAGTTTCATAAAAATTTATGAGGATAAGTTCTTGCTCGCAATTACCTATATTGAATATTAATTTATCAAAAATAATTAAAATACAGTAAATTGTGGCAATACATTGAATGCATGGCAGATAGACACTTATCTTACAAGGTTTGAGATTAAAGCCAAATTTTTTAAAAACAATTAATTATTAAGAATTAGAAGAAATAAATTAACTAATATAGGTACTTAAGAAGGAGCTTATTAAAGTATCTATTGGATGCTGGAAATGATTTAGCTTTTAACTTTGCTAAAATAAGTAGTTTTAAAACTTATAGGGAATTATTTGCTTAAAACATGGATGAGACAGAGTTTAAGAGTATAAATTTTCAAGTTTATTCTCAATACTTTTACAATATATTTACAATGAGAGATTTAAAAGAGGCAATTTTCTTAATAAAGTGAAATTTCACCAGAGGCAAAGATATATATAATTATGTATTCTTTTTTACAGTAGCCTTCTTAACTGAACATAAATATCGCTGCATTACATCAGTGGTGATAAAAGTAATTGAAGATTTTTTTTTTTTTGAGATGCTGACACTGTTAAATGTGAGCCAGTTTTCAAGTTATTGAATGTAGTTTGTGTGCATGTGTAGTGGCTGTGAGTTGTATGGGTGGGTCAGGTAAATTAGTGGAAGAGGCAGGGTGGATTAAAATGGCTCCTTTGACGCTCCATTCTTTAGCTTTTGTTTTGAAAAGTTAATTCTTGTTTGAAATTCTTTGGCTGTGAGGCAGCATGAAAATTTGAATTACCCACCTTGGAGTTTCTCAAATTCATTTATAATATTTCAGAACTTTTCTGACAGTGAGGCAAATATGAATTATGAAACAGATCAAATGACATCTGTAAAGTCTAAGTTAAGAGAATTAAATTTTGAATTTGCATTTGATAAAGAGGCAGGGTCAAACAATGGGGTTCATGGAAACTCTGATAATCAGAATTGATTGGGGAACAAGTCCAAAATACTGACAGATGTCAAGGTATGTTAATTCACTCATTTACTCTTTACCACAGGGTTGGCATAATTGAAATTATGTTTTTTATCTTTATTTTTCTTTTCTTATTCTTACATTTTCATTTTGGATTTCTTTGAAGTACAACATGAATACAATTTATCTATTTCTTTTTAACCCTTAATCCGAGATGGTTATAAAATTGGCATAATAAGGCATATCTTGTATCCCAACCGTAATAAAACAAATAAAATTTTTAAGATTTGTAATTTTCAAAGATATGTGGGTCCCAATTCTTGGGAGGGTAGGACTTACTTTTTGACATTTCCTGCTTGAAACGGGCCAAACAAAACTCATCTTCGTATTCACAAATAACACTCATCATACTATAGTATCATTGAAGCAGCAAAGAAACAGTGCAATGATCATTGTAAATTAGTTTATGCTTTCTTTGGAAAAAATTATTGCCATTTACTTTTTACTTCCCCTCTTCTCTTGGAAGGTGAAATGTACCTTTTTGTTATTGACCACCTAATATCTTTTAAACAAAAGATAAATCAATGAGAGTGGATATCAGCCATTAAGAGTAGTAACAAATTAAAAAAAAATTAATCTTTTTTTATTCTTTTCAATTTCTGAATTTTGCAATTCGAATATTTCAAGTCTCTATGAAAGGAATATTTACTTTCATTTCCAAACTTTAGCACTATTCGATTTGACCCTGATTTTGCAAGATGTAATCAAAAATTCTACATATTGGTCATTCGTAAACTCAACTAGATGCAACTTATCAACTTCCTAAATATCTCAATTTAAAATCTGCTGTTATTCACCTATAACAACATTTGATTTGCACACCTTGGCTATTTCCATCTCACTCCAAATGTCTAACCAATTGTCTTCTCTATCCAAATTCAGAGACCCTTGTTAAAGCATCCTTTCTGCAACAGTTTCAAGTCCATACCATACAAACAGTATTTACAGAAAGATTTAAAACGGGACAAACAAAAAAAGCTCAACACTCTTTTATAGAAAATTAGAAACAGATGGTTAAAAAACACACAAACATTATTATTATTATTATTATTATTATTATTATTATTATTATTATTATTATTATTATTATTATTATTATTACGGTATTATTATTATTATTATTATTATTATTATTACGGTATTATTATTATTATTATTATTATTATTATTATTATTATTATTATTATTATTATTATTATTATTATTATTATTATTATTATTATTATTATTTTACAGAAATTTGTGAACTTGAGAAATGTCTCTTCATTGTTAGAGAAAATAAATGAAAATGGTTCAGAGGCCAATTTTGAATCGGATGAAGAGAAATTCTTCTCACAACTTGTCATGTCGAAGTTCCCTTTTGTGCTTCTCAACAAGTTGAGTGATGAGGAAATAGAGGTAAATTTTGTCTAATATGAATACTTCTTGAAAAACATTATTATAATTATTATTATTATTATTATTATTATTATTATTATTATTATTATTATTATTATTATTATTATTATTATTATTATTATTATTATTTATTATTAATTTATTATTATTATTATTATTATTAAGGTATGTGTGGTTATAGCTAGAGGTGGGCCGGATATCAATTATCAGTATTTGCAGATGCTGATATTTATTTTCAGTATCCGCAGATATGGATAGCAGATAGTTTTAAGAGCTTTATCGTCATCTAATTGTAAAAGAGTAAAAGTGCATTTCAGCAAAAAATATATAAATTCATTAAGAAATAGAGGAACAAAGAATTTATGTAAATTACTATTAATTAATTTCCAGTGTCTGTGTCCAGATCCAATTCTTATCCACCACACCACCCATATAGAAAAGGTTATTAATTAATAATTATAATTGTATTTTTGCAATTTTATATATGAAAAAAATTAACCTTATAACTTTATTTTTTTTATTTGTTTATTTTATATTTTATTTCTATTTTATAGTTTTTTGTTTTTATTTGTTTCTTTTGTTGTTTTCTATAAGCTATTAATTTAAATCTCCTTTTCATTTTTACTTTATCTAACATTCAAAATTAGTAACTGGTAATTTTTGTTTTAAAAGCAAAATCTTCTGAGCTCTTTCATGAGCTAGTTTGCTAGTTGTTTTGTATCATATTTGAGACCTGATCCACTGAAAAGACGCTCGCTAGCTACACTGGTTGAAAGGCATGCTAATTAAGTTCTTGAGAGTTCAGCCAGGTAAGGAAAGGCTTGACTGTTGTCACGCCACCAAGCTAGACAATCTTCAACTGCCTCCAAACTTTTCCGATTTTGATACTCTTCAATCATTAATAAAGCCTCCTATGACGGCTTCGTATTTGGTTCTTCATCACTGCTAGAAGGTAAAAGAATGGTCATATATTCAGCAATGCTTCTGCTACCAGATGTAAGACTTGTTGCTACAGACTCTGTCTCTGAGATCATTTAATTTTTCGTTGAAGAAGTTTTTGAGCATTCTGCATCAGTTTATCACAGAGGCATCCTAAATTGATTCTAACTCTCTGTGAAGAGCGTGGTTCAAGAAACTTGTTTTTGTACCTCGGATCTAGAAAAGTTGCCATAACGTAAACATCACTATTGAAGGTTTTGAAATATGTTGCTGATCTGTCATTTTAGGGCTTCTGTCATTTTTGAAACTTTCTGAGTGTAAGTATCATAGTTTAGGACAACTTTTAGTGCTTCAACCAGAGGTATAACGTTTGACAAACAAGAATCTGCAGAGCTAATAATCTTGGTTATTTCATAAGAGCTCAAGTCGCACAATACAATTATTCAAAAGTGCATTGTCATCAGTCGTGAGGGGTTTCACCTTTGTGTTGTTTGAAACATAGAGACAGATAGCTTCATTCAATTTCATTTATTCTTTCATCAGAAAATTGAGGTACATTTAATCTTGATTGTATTTTTTTCAAATCATTTTGTTCCTAGAGGTTTATGATTGAAATGAGTAGCAATCGACTTTTAGACTTGACTAAATAAATCTAGCATCACATTTTTGGAGGGGCCAAAAATCTAGGGCCCCATTCTAACCATAAGTGAATCTGATGTGCACAAAACAGTCCACATTTTTCACTTCAGAAAAAGGTGTTTTTTTTTTTCATATTAGCGCCTGCATCTCTCGCTACACAGTGCACTTGATCTTGTAAAATCTCCCATTTATCCAGCATTGCAATAAGCACTGCCCCAAGATATTTGCCTGTATGGCACTCCGAAAAAGGTTCTGCACATATCACAAAGTGTTGCCTCTTGAAGTTTCCATCAATTGCGTGACAAATGAGTGATAACAGAGAGAGACCACAGATGTATTTCATACAATGTATCAGTTATAAATGAGACTTTACATGTCTCAGTCAGAGAGGATCTGATTGATGTTTTCTTATATTCTGCTGGTGGATATATTTCATCAAACATCAAGTCTCTACAAAATCTCATCTGTTTTAATACATACATACATACTGCAGTGAAGCTTCTTTCATTACCCTTTGAAAGCTTCTATCTTCTTCTACATGACTTAACGGTAAGTCATCTAAGACAATCATTTTAGTATCCATTGACTTTGTTTTTGAAATTATTTCTTTCCCATTTTCTTTTCTTTTCAAAACTGCTAATAATTGTTTGTTGTATATATATATATATATTTTTTTTTCTTTCAACAAATGATGATGATGCTTGCTGTTGTTCAGCTTGTCAGTATTTTCCCTTTTCTCTTTCTTGAAGCTCTTTATATTTTTCTGGATGTTTGAATTGCAAATGGCTGCACAAGTTATATTTGTTCCACGTCCTTTTCGGAAGAAATTAGATTTGCAAGCATTGCACTGTGCCCAATCCTTTGAAATAACCTTGAAATATTCCCATGCTTCACTTGTTTGTGGAGCCAATTTTTTATAAACAAGTAGGTACACTTTGAGCAGAATTTTTCTCCGCTGTTAACAAATGACAAACAGAACACTAATTTATGAATTTTTTAAAGAGTCATGTTGAAGAAATGTAATGAAAACGAACAGCAAAAACCTTTCACTGCAGACACAGTATCAGACTGAAATTTAAACGGAATTTGCAGTTTCGTACACCTATATATATATAATGTAAAACACAGTGTGTAACGATATAATG
>JABUQX010067389.1:0-10000 GCA_015478945.1 Trachelipus rathkii
AATAGAATAGATTTAGGGGGCATATAGCTCTGCCTGCAGTAAGGCAGGTAACGTAACCAAATCCACCTACCCACCATCTCACATAACCATCTATATTTGACCTTATCATAATTTTGGGGTGTTTGTTATGATAAATGAACTAAAAATAACTCTTTGAATTAAAATATTCAGAAGTAGAAGCTTTAACAATTTCATGACCCAAAGCAGTAAGCAGTTTAAAACAGTAACAGTAAGCACAAACCACCCCCTCTCCATCTCCCGATGATCTCATCATTATCAATCATATTTGAACCTTATTAATTCACCCATTAGATCCAGAGTCAGTAAAGTCTTAAAAGCAAGCTTAAATATACAAACACACTCAACACCCTCCATCCATTCCATCTGATTCTATTGATCAGCTCAAGTCATATATGGACTTCAATTAGTTTCCATTTGTAAAAAAAAAAAAATAGAATTCTTGAATAAAATATCATATAAGGTAACTGTTTATTACCTAAAGATAAAGCATTTCAAAACAGAAACCAAGTCACCCACCTACCCTCCCCGTTCGCCCATATCTATTGATCTATTGTTGCCATGTCATAATCTTGAATCTCCTTCGCATATTAACCTCTACAAAACTAATGTAGTTAAACAGCAATACCACACAACCCTACTCCCACCACATGAATCTATGGAAATCTATTCTTCATCATTTGAAACCTTTCACTTTAACCCCTAAAAAAAGCAGGTTGAATTAACTACAGTTGTAAAGTTCAACCTAAATCAGTTGTTAATATATCAAATCAATCATTAATATACAACCAAAACCAAATATTATATTTAATCACATGCACAGACATATTATTATTTTATTATATTATTATATTCATTATTATATATTATATTATATAATATAATATAATATATTATTATTTATATATATTCTATTATTATTATATATTTGTTATTATTATTTTCTATTGTATATTATTATTATATATTATTGTTTTATTTATTATATATTATATTATTATATATTATAATTATTATTATTATCTTTATAATTATATATTATTATTATATATTATTATAACGCAACAAAATTCAGACCTGAATAAGAAGCCATATAGCCACGATATCGACTTAACATTACAGACATATCTTACTTTCGATTAAACTGCAGACATAACAAGTTACACGATTTATACGGAAGAAGTTACAAACATACCATCACAAAAACGTATACTGCCCTCCTACTTTTCTATCATATATATATATAATATAAATACTTATATAATATATAATATATATAATATTATACTATATATAATAATATATATATATATATTAAAATATAATAAAATACTATATATATATAATATATAGATTATATAATAATATATATATAGTAATATCATATATATATATATATAATATCATATATATATATATATTATCATATATATTATATTCATATTAAACGATCAAATTACTTTATCATAGTAATATGTAACAAAACGCAACAAAAATATTAATTAGTATTTAACGCATAATAGTGGCATATTGAACTACAGCACTTTAGCTATGACGCTTATTCTAATATTAATGAAGTGAGATCCACTAACTTAACAACATTAAAGTAGCAACATACCTACCATAACTTAAACTAATTCCTCATTTTTTTTTAATATAACAGCCCTTTCCACATCAGATAATGTATATATATATTATTGCGCCTAACATACTTATCTGTTGAATAAATGACTTAACATTTAACAAAATTTTCCTGGCTTTATATAACAGTGGAAGAAAAGGTAGGCTGGAATACTACTCTGAGGACGAAAAGTGTAATGCGTAGATGTTCCCATTTTTCCAGGTGCCTGTGTATTCTCTTGTAATTACCAATGTTTATTTTTACAGTTAAACAGTAATATTTAACAAAACTTAACAAAAGTTATCATAATCTGAACTAGGAATATATGATCCAACGAATAAAGCTAACGTAAAACAAAGTTTTTCACTGATCGGAGTAAGCAACTATCGTACATGAATAAGTAATATAATGTTACAAACAATTTAAACTAGCCATTACCTACGGGCACGAAATAACTGCTAAGTTAAACAAAGTTGCCCTATCTAACAGCAGCAAAGTAGTTAATCATAGCTACAAAGCTGAACTGATTCCACTTTTTTCAAGGCATATCCTAGAATATCAATGTTAGATGTTTACAATTAACATGTGAAATCTGTAAGAAAAAACAGAATTTTTCGTGAAGCTATCGTATCATACTGGACTAGACGAATAATTGCAAACCTTAGCAAATACCTCAGGTAAGGATAAACAAGAACAAAACAAGCCTAACACATTTGGCGTAAGACGAATAAACTGATCATTACAAAGTTGGCGCTAACAACATAAATTAGTCTAACATGCGGAAGCAAAAGCTCAACTAAGTGCCTAGCTTTCTATCAATCTATACACGATCAATGTTAATATAAGCATTGCACAATAGAGTAGACAAAAATCTAACAAAAAAAGAGTTCGAGTAACCTTGACCTCATGCTATCATGACTGAACGGCGGAATAGAATACGTAGCATAAGTCAGATCTAGAGTGGTCTTCATCACATGCCGTTGTGTTTACCTGTTGACCTCGGATTGTAGTGTGGGAGAGCGCTTGAGTATCTTTCCTCTGATAGCGGTCCTTTTCCGATTGAATAGAGACTCTTTCATATGTTAATCGGCGATCTTTTTTAGCCTATCTGTTGTCAAGTGGGTAACACGCTTGGATTACCGTGTCGCGAGCCCGGAGTCTAATCGCTGGTTATAAGTGAAGATTCACTCAATGAGTTATTATTAATGATATAGTAATATATATAATATATATATATGATATAATATATATATATAATTATATATATATAATATAGTATGATATATATATGATATATGTAGGGTAAATTTTGTAGGAGCTCAGTTTGTGTTATCATAAGAATTATGCGTCAGTTACATAGATTCAATAAGACCTCTATATAAGAATGCCCAAAGAAAGTATTTCAATGTAAGATCTCACAGATTTAGGACTGTGTAATGAATTGATAACTACATCCTCATTCAATTGTAAGTGTACTAGTCATTGCCTTTTGAAATTTAGGTTAAGAAGTTTTCTTAATTTATTTGTCTTGCAACAAATTTCAATTTCTGAATGTAAACTATTAATATCAAATTTGCCCAAATATAAAATTATTGTTAAATTATTCGATAGTATTAGGACGCGATTTATAACAATAGTTGTTGATGTAGAACAAAAATATTAATTTAGATTGTAGTTTTCCAGTGCGATTGAGCAGAAATTATCATTGAAAAATCAAAACAAGTAAAAACAGAAAATTACATCTAATTATTATATATATATATATATATATTATATATATATATATATAATAATATATAATTATATATATATGTTATAGATAATATATTATATATAATATATATATATATAATATATATGTATATATATATATATAAATATATATAATATATATTATATAATATATATATTATATATTATATATAAAATATATATATATAATATATAATTATTAATATATATATAATATATATAATATATATATATTATAGTCAAGCCAAACAGGAAAAAAAAACACTAAGATTAAAAATACCTTTAGCCAAGCTTTCAACCTCTGCAACCTGGGGATCTTAATATAAAATAAATATAAAAGACAAAAAAAAGGAATAAATTCTAATATAATACTTGGACACTTTAGTTGTTCCTCAAACTCTTATACATTTTCAATGAAGTACTTTATAATGTTTTTTCTTCCTTAAATAAATTGTAACATGTCATCATTTTTTTATTTCTCCTTATTTTGTTGAAAAATTCTTGTTTATTTTATTATAAATGATTCAACGAATTTCTTTTCTCTAAATCAGCGATTTCTCAACCTTTTAAGTTCGCGACCCCCCGAAACCAAAAACGATAATTAATTAACTCGCGACCCAATATACCCCATATAATACATATATATATATAATATAATATATAAATATAGTATTAATTATTAATATATATATATATATATATATATTATAAATATATAATATATATATAAGTATATATTAATAATATATTTTTAATAAAAGATGCTTTCAGCATAAATATTTTTATTTTATTAAGTAATAACTTTTTATAAATAACAACTGTTTTACATTGATTTATAAAATATTACTTTTTGGACCCACCGCGACCCCAACGAATATCCGCTCGCGGCCCCTGGGGGTCGCACCCCCCGTTGTGAGAAACGCTGCTCTAAAATTATTACAATATAAAAATTATTTTAGCCATGAAGGATAACGATTTTAGTATATTGTTAATTTCTTATGTTCGGCACAATCAGAGACGGTCCCACTTCTTCACTTCTCTTCTTGCATTATTATGACAAGAGACACAATTCTTTTGAGTTCATTAATACTTTACTTGACAAATTTTGCCAATCATACTGACGGTACTGCTAAATTCATTGTATTGCATGCTTCCATTGATATTGGACTGAAATTTTGACAAAATTTCTTCATAAGTTATTTGAGAACTGACTATGAATAACGATAATAAATTGTGAAATTTGTAAGTCATTTCAAGTTCAATATAGAAGAAACCATATCCCATCCTTCTTCCATTCCTATTCTTGAACTGGTCTCAACCCAGAGGAGAATATTTTTTTGTATGCTTTATTGAAGCTTGTTTACAGCTTCTGCGATAAAATAATGTTGATCTAAAAGTTTTATATATATATAATATATTAATATATATATATTATAATAAGCCCGTTCAATAGAAGTTTTTATTTTTATACTATAGTTTTATATGATTAATAGCTATATAATCTCTATATAACTCCAATCTAAACATTTAAGGTAACATGGACTACATATTTCATATCTTAGAAATTGCCCTGTAATGAGCCCCATTTACGTGGATTGTATTGCAGTTCCAGTGTATGATAAGCATTCGATACTATCGCTTTCCCCCAGTCAAACTATTGAAGATTGTTAATCTCCTTATATCACTATATCTATTAAAGCCATATTCATCCAAGACTTCTTTAATTAATTTTAAAGGACCGATAGCTTTTATATTAATATTATCAAGTAGTAGTAATTAGAATCTATTTATCTGAGGAGTGACAAATACATATCACCACCACCACTTTATGTCGGGAAAGCATCTCAGAATATATCGTTTGCTCTCAACAGTTCCATGCATATAATTGCTTAAAAACTAGGTAGAGGGACAACACACTAAACTAATGTAATGTTTAAAACAAATTCTATCATTAAATGAAAGTACGAGTTTCAAACATAAGTCAATTAGTTTTTAATGTTCAAAGAAACTTAGAAATTGATCTGCATTCATCACATAATTACTTCACTCTAACCATCCGACGATTATCCAATCGGGCATTGTTTGTCTTGTGTGTACAAGACACGAATTCTGCGAGAGAGGTGTTGTACTGATTTTTGAGATGGAGTTGAGGTGAAAGTTGGCTAAGGTAGTGTGTTTTCATATGAAATATTCGAGAATTATTTAAATGAATTAAAATTTACCAAAAACTATTTATTTTTACCAACTCCTGAATCCAAATATTGGTTACGCATCTAACATTTTGAGATGCATTGGTCTGAATGGACATGTAGGCTATGTTTTTGGTCACACTACAGATTATTTTGACAGTTTTGTAAATATGCCGATAAATTTTTTACCCAACTCTTTATGTTTTTTTAAAATAGTTTAAAAATATTTAAAAAAAAAAAAAAATAATAATGTTATTCCAGCTCCTTCATATTGAATCTGAAATGATTAAAATTTTACAAATTCAGTATCGTTTAATACAGTCAGTTACCAAGTACCAAATTGATCTTCCCTTCTTATGAAATGCTTGAGGTCAAGTTTCAACTTTAAACTCAAGTGAACTTATAATTCAGCCTCAATGCAATTTCGAGTCAAGTCATGCTATTCCAAAGTTTTCAAATCTATCATAATCCCGAAGATTTGTAAACATCTTAGTTCTCAAAATCTTATTTTTGATCGCAAGTATTGCTTCAGTAAAGAAGTCTCTCTCTCTCTCTCTCTCTCTTCTCTCTACTCTCCTCTCTTCTCCTCCTCTCACTCCTCTCTCTCCTCTCTCTCTCTGCTCTTCTCTCTCTCTCTTCTCCTCTCTCCTCTCTCCTCTTATTCTATACAATATTATTATGGTTGTATTTACTTTTCCACTGTCAACTAATGTATCTATCTGTCACTTCATCACCATTAAAAATTATGATGGATGACTTTACCTACATTCTTCTTTCATTTCTCTCGTTTCGAAAAAGAAGTTAGGAAATAGAATCTTGACTCCATCTATAAAGTATTTTTATTTAATCTAAGAAAAAATTACTTCAATACTTAAAAACGTAATTCTTCTTATAATGGCTCAATGTTTTTACACCAAGCAATCCTTCCTATTCCGTTATATTTTATTTAGCTCTATTTTCATAAGAGGTTTTCTTGGAAGGAGCCCGCATATGTATATATATAATATATATATATATATATATATATATTATATATATATAAATATAATATTATATTAATATAATTATATATTATTATATATATATAGTATATATATATAAAATATATATAATAATTATAAAAAATATATATATATATATATAAATTTAAATAAAAATTATATATATATATATATATATATATAATATAAAACATAATATATATAGATAATATATTATATATAAATATATATATATATAATGGTATATATTATATGTAATATATAAATTTATATATTATCAATATTGATCCAACTCTTAGATGTAGGAAATCTAATTTAACAACAAAAAAGCAACACCAGGGCTTTAGACAACGACATGGAGAGAACTTTATTAACAAGAAAAAACGACGTTTCGGAACTCGACTGATCCATCATCAGTATAAATAATTAAAAATAAAAAAATTGAAACAATAAAATAATTATGAATAATCTAACAATAAAACTAAGAAATTCATTAGCATACAAAACTTGTTTAAATTAGCTTACATAAAATGCCACAAAAACAAAAGGGCAACAAGAACGTGGGAAATACTCGAAAATTAACGATAGAATGGATATAAAAAATATTATAACATAAATAAATGACATGAACATGAACGTTATATATATATAGGGATAACTTTTAAAACCTGCAGCATAATTTCAATTAACACTTCAATGAGGACAACACGTGAGGAATTAGTTACAATAAAATGCAATTACACTCGAAAAAAAACTCTTCACAACTAGAATATTGAAGACTGACAAAATACACTAGGGCATACAGTTAATTAACAATAAGCTGATCTATCATTCCTTTCTCTTCTTCATCGCCTCTCCGTTATCCTTTTGATATCAAATTCTGCCTCAAACGAACCGAGATTAAACGACACCATAATCTATCAATACTAGCTAGCTAGTATATACATAATGGAACAGAGACATCAGATCTTCACACATACCTAGCCACGACATAGATAAAACTGCTATACCTTTGATAGTAAGTCAACAAGCACAAGTCTTTCGCGTACATTTACCGTTCCCACGGCAGCTACGAATACGTGAACTTTACTAAGCTGATTCTATAATAAATATTTAAAAGCTGGTAAATAAGTAGGGACTTTTTGGTTTGTGTATTATGGAAAAATGTTCTTATATTATCTCATGACAACTCCTGATGAACCTATAATACTGAGAATTTTATACATTTATGAAACTGCTTGGATAAGCATCAGACCGACTGACGGCATAGCACGTCCCATTAGAACTTCTTTTAGTAATTACAGCGCCGTGCTGAGCAGTGGTTACAATCAGGGCACACTTCTCCCCTAATAGCGAGCTAAGTGTCACCTAGCGGAATACTTCTCAAAACGAGACATATCTAGAAGACAGAGTCGAGTATATAGTATTCTGCTGTTGCTAATAATACCCCACGCCAACTGCTCTATAGTCATCATTCTTACGAAGTGAGTTGCGTAAATAGTGATACCTGACATATACACGGCATCACAGCCGTTACAATTGAATTTTTAAATAACAGAAGAGAGGAGCAGCGAGGGTGTTTTTTCTTTATGATTACAAAGAAGATAATTTAAGGGAATTGTAAAAAATCAGGTCTGATGTTATAATTGTGGAAAACTATTATTTAAAACGTGAGCAAGGATTATATTTACGTAATTAATGTAATATTCGTCATAATAAGGGTAGGGAAATATATAATTTGTAATTAGCGGTGAGAAGTAATTGGGGAGGCCAAGCTCGAGCATTCTAAGATTTGTAAAAATTTGTGTATGAAGAGAGAGGAAAGGTTTATACGAAAAATAATTTACAGTAAAAGAGCGAATTTATGTCAGCAAACTTATAAGAGAGATAAATGAAAAGCTCGATAATAAAAGGGTTTTAATACCTGTTTACATTTGATGCAAGGGGACTTATGGCTGAAAAATAATTTAAGCCTTTAGCCCTGAAAGTCTTGTTCTGAAAATTAGAAAGTCGGATATATCTTTTATAGAATGTTGGTTTGAAGAAGAGGGGACAATTTTCAAGCCAAGATTGTTCGTGGTGTATTAAGTATGCATTGGCCAAGATTGAACTTAATGGAGTTAAAAAAGTTAATTCTAAAACACTTTTGCAACTCGCAGCCCAAGACATATTTCTTTTTTGATAATGTATTGTATGCACAAACTAATTCTCTAGCTATGGGCTCTCCATTAAGTTCAATCCTGGCCAATGCATACCTAATACACCACGAACAATCTTGGCTTGAAAATTGTACCCCCCTTCTTCAAACCAACATTCTATAAAATATATATGGATGATAACGTTCCTACTTTTTACAGATTATAGCCCAGAGTTTTTCACTTATATAAATTCCCAACTACCTAACATTACTTTTACCCATGAAGATGAGAGTGATAACTCTGCCTTTTTTGATTTGCTTATTACAAAAACTACAACAAATTTTCCGACTTCAATTTACAGAAAAAAAAACCTTCACTGGCTTAGGCCTAAATTTCTTTAGCCAACATTGAATTTGTAAATAACAGAAGAGCGGAGTAGCGAGGGTGTTTTTCATCTGTCTTCCACTTATAGCTTGTTACACAAAGAATTCACATTTCTGTCAAATTTTTTTCGTATCAAACCTCTTCCCTCTCTCTCATACATACACAAATTTATTAACAAACTCTTAAATGCTGAATTGGCCCCTTCAACCATTACTTTCTCAACCACCAGACTAAAATTATATATTCCCCTACCTTATTAGGAACATATTTACATTAAATTACGTAAGGACCTTGCCCACGTTTAAATAATAGTTTCCCACAATTAAACATGCAACATTACCGATTTTCAATTCCTCCTTGTAAAATTTTCTTCTTTCTGAACATAAAGAAAAAACTCCCTCGATGCTCTCTCATCTATCTGTTATTTTACAAATTCAATTTTAACGGCGTGATGCGCTATGTTGGTAGTACTTAAACGCCAACTCATTTAAGAATAGATGAGAATAGAGCGATTTCCACACCACCAACCTTCTACCAATTCCCCTTCACACTTCCGCTAGACGTGACCACCTTCACACGCACGACCATTCCTTTAATCACACAAATTTTTCCATATTAACCCAAAACAAAATCACCAACCAACTTAAATATTTTAGAATCTTTACATATTACCAACATCAAACCCACCCACAACAACGATAGTGGCCCGTTTAAACTACTATTGCTTTAACCTCCAGATAGAAATTTTGTCAGTTTTCACCCGTATATGTTTTTTCAGTATAATGCATTTTTATTGAACTAATTCCTTCACGTGTTTTTCATGTTCATTGAGAGTGTAATTGATTATGCATTTAAAAAAGTATCCCTCTTATAATATATAAAAAAAACCGGCTTCAT
>JABUQX010067389.1:12500-25000 GCA_015478945.1 Trachelipus rathkii
AACCGTATAAATATATATATAATAATATATTAATATTAATATATAATATATATAATATGATTTATAGTATATAATATTTATAATATATTAATATATATATTATAATATATTACTAATTATATATATATATATATTTTCGTTCTAATCTATTAAAAAATATTATGGTTTCTAATTAACGCTCCCACATATCTACTCTCATGCGCATTCGAATAGAGATCTTGCGATAGTCATTTTCTGAAAAGCTTGACGTTATCGATTGCATATGGTCTAATTTCATAGTCGGTTCTACAGATGGTAGTAGTAGCATTGTAGTAAAGTTTTATTATATAAATTTTGATTGTAGCTATAAAAAAGCTTGTCCAAAATATCTGATCAAAATTATTTTTGTAACATTTTATGTTGCCGTCTAATTCATCTAAATTTTCATAATATAAATTGTATACCGTGCAATAATATATAATATATAATATAATATAATATATATTATTAATTATTATATATATAGTATATATAATATATTATATATAGATATATATATAGTTATATATATATATATAATTATATATATATATATATTATAATATAAATATATAGAATATATAATATATATATATATAATATATATAGTAATTATATATATATATATATATATATATAATATATATTATATATAATATATAATATATATTATAATATTTATATATAATATATATATTATATATATATATAATATACTTATATAAAAATATACTATATATATATATATATATATATATATATATATTATATTAATATTATATTTATATATATATATATATAGTATATATATAGATATTGGTGGTTGTAGAGGGACTCCAACAAAGAAATCAAAAGTGTGGAAAACATCAAAACGAATTATTATTAAAGCAAGCACACTCCTGATACTCAGGTAAGCGCATTGATAAGGCGTGTCAACTGAAAGAGTTGGTTATGAATAAGACGGTAAGAGTGTACTCAGAACTTTATCATGGAAGAACGAGTTAACAATGAAAGTTGAACCGAAACAAGTCTAAGACTTCAAAGATCTAACCATGATAGCATTCACCTGAAACCTAGAAGTATGATTAAACAGGTCAGAATAGGGATGATAGGTCAATTCTGCAAAAGAGTCTAAGTATAGTGTGATATGACTTGAAAGATATAAATTAGAAAACTAGATCAAGCGGTAACATGCCATCAAAAGTAATAAACTCCTGTTTTGAGAATTTGAAGGGATTAGAGAAAACAAAGTAGGGTTCCTTTCAGAACTCTTCCAACACCTGAAATAAAAACGCTAAGTAGAAGAGGTCACAGTTTCTAGCCAGAAAAGAGGTTGTATTCATTCCGTTTAAATGGATATTGCGAATATAAAAATGTGTATGTGTCGAAATAATGAAGTAAAGTAGGACCTATTATTATTATTTTAAAGCTCCCTAATTCCATGACGGTCATCAACTTCGTTATTAAAGACATCCACATTTTCAAGCGAGATGGTGTTAGAAACTTGACGAGGATATCTTTGTAGTTAAACCCTTAGCCTTTCACCTAAGATCAGTTTTGTTCCAACATATTGTTAAGAGGTTTTTTAAGGTGGGTATTGTCTTGTAAGCAGGGTATGATAAGTAAGGAAAGGATATATTATTTATTCCTGATTTATACAAATATCCTTAAAGAATCCTATGTTTTCGAAAGCACCACTGTAAAACCCTACTCGTGAACGGACGGAATTAAGCACTGGAGAATGGCAGGAGTCCTATCTCACAATAACTGTCATATTTTTTTTTTTTTTTTTTTTTTTACATGGATCACCACCACTCACGGGCACTCCCTTACAAAGAAAAAAAACAAAATAAAACTAAATAATAAATAAATAAATACAATAAATAAATAGAATATAAAAAAATTACCATAAAGAAAAATAATAAAATTTTAAAATAAAGAAAAGATATAAGCCACACCTTGGACCCTTGCACAACGCAATGCCTCAGTGGCGCACGAGACGCGGGATCTTATAATATAGGAAGATTTAAACATGCGGGAAAATAAAGAAGGCAAGGATTCACAAAAATTAATTGGCTGAAAGAAAGGGTACCATAACGAGTACTCCTTGAGTCTCAAATTCACACAATTTTCATGAGAAAAAACAAGGCACCTCTTGTTACGAGGCGACGCAGTGGTGAGTAGTAGTTTACAACAGTCGGACGATAGTCAGCCTCCTTCCAGATATTATATATAAAAATATTATAATAATATATATATAATATATATAATATAGTATATTATATATATATATATTATATATATATATATATATAATTATATATAATATTATCATAATATATATATAATATATATATATATATATTATATAATAAATATATATAATATAATATATATATATTTTACATTATATATATATAGTATAATATATATTATATATTATCATATAATATATATATAATATATTATATATATATATAGATATATATATATATTATATTAATATATTAATATTATATAGTAGATATACTATATTATATGTAACTTAACGATACCTCTAATGAAATTAAATTCTATGCGCAAATTAAAACACAGATATATTTAGAGGGAAACCCAATTAAAGTAGGAAACTACTTCTTCTGAGTGAGGAGGAGGAGGAGGAGTAGGAAAGGAGGTGGGTAGGAGGTTTGAAGAAGGAGTGATAAGGTGGGTGAGTGGAAGCTTTAATGCTTTTTGGACAGTCAAGATGAAGTAGTTTAGAATAAATCTGAAAAAGATACTCAGAGAAAATACAGGAAGTAAAAAAACTTCTTGCTTTTTAAAAGGTAATTTTACTAATAATGAATAATAATAATAATCATAATAATAATAATAATAATTAATAATAATAATAATAATTGATAATAATAATAATTAATAATCAATAATAATAATGAAAATAATAATAATAATAATATAATAATATAATAATTAACTAATTAATCGATATATAATAATAAATGATAATGTAATGATAATGATAATGATAATGATAATAATAATAATATTAATAATAATTAATAATTATAATAATAATAATAAAATAATAATAATTAATAATAATAATAATAATAATTAATAATATAATAATGAATAATAATAATAATAAAATAATAATTAATATTAATAATGATAATACTGAATAATAATAATAATAATAAAATAAAATTATAATTAATAATAATAATCAATAATAATAATGATAAAAATAATAATAATAATATATTAATTTTATACATAATAATTAATTAATCAATAATAATTAATAATAACTTAATAATAAATAATATTAATATTAATTTAATATTAATATAATATCTAATTATTAATATTAATATTAATATTAATGATATTAATGTCAATATGATATATTGATATTAATATAATGATTAATACCAAAGATTATATTATAATATTAATATTACTATTTAATATTTAATAAAATATTAATATAAATTAATAAATAATATAATTAAAATAATATAATAATAAGAATAATAATATAATAATAATAATAATTAAAATAATAATAATAAAATAGATATATTAATACTAAATGCCGAATGTGTATTATGCGCTACACAATAATAAGACCTGCCTCACAAAAGGTGTTCAAAGTGTCCCCCACCAACCTCAATACATGCTGCGACGCGATGGTTCATGGTCTGACGTATCCTGGCAAAGATTCCTGGTTTTTGTCGAATCCGTGTACAGGCATCTATAATCCGTTGGGTAATAATTTTGGCGGAGGTGGGAACGTCTACGTATACGAGGGTTTTAAAGTGTCCCCATGGATAGAAGTCGAGGGGTTTTAGGTCTGGGGACAGTGCTGGCCAGTTGACAGGACCTCCTCACATATTCACAAATTCACTTGATAGCAACTATATCACTGACACTTAAGAGTGTAAATATGATACGCAATGTTAATTCTACAAATACTTCTTTGTTTCGCACAGGAAAATCAGCTTCTTATACACAAACGTAGTGGTGATATAGAGCTACATCAAAAAGTGCTTCAATTACCAGATATGATGCTATACCATGATGTAATAAGATGATGCAATCCATCAAGATTTTTGAATACTACATAAATGATATTAAATAAAAATTTAAATATATAATTGCCATTGATATTATCACATATTTAGAGTATTATTTAAGATCATTTATGTAGTATGCAAAAATCTTGATGGATTGCATCATCTTATTACATCATGGTATAGCATCATATCTGGTAATTGAAGCACTTTTTGATGTAGCTTTATATCACCGCTATGTTTGTATATAAGAAGCTGATTTTCCCTGTGCGAAGCAAAGCAGTGTTTGTAAAAATTAACATTGGCATATCATATTTAACATTCTAAGTGTCAGGATTTAACTGATACAGTGAATTTGAGAATATGTGAGGAGGTCCCTGTCTACCTGGCTCAGCACGGTCCCAAAGACCTGAAAATCCCATAGATAGAAGTTCAAGGGGATTCAGGTCTGGGGACCGTGCTTGCCAGTAAGACTACCTCCTCACATATTCTCAATTCACAATGTATCAGTTAAAGTTCTCACTAGACAGCTTAGGAATGTTAAAATATGAATATGCAATGTTAATTTACAAACACTGCTTTGGCCGCACAGGAAATCAGCTTCTTATATACAAACATAGCGGTGATATAAAGCTACATCAAAAAGTGCTTCAATTACCAGATATGATGCTATACCATGATGTAATAAGATGATGCAATCCATCAAGATTTTTGCATACTACATAAATGATCTTAAATAATACTCTAAATATGTGATAATATCAATGGCAATGATATTTCTCTAATTGTAATGTATATTTCATAAACAAAATAAATAAAACTTTACAAAAATTCTACTTTTAAAGAAAAAAAAAAAGCGTCATTGAATGCTATTGTTCTCATTCGCATTCATCAATAGCAGATTCTAATTCAGCGCATTAAAATACACTAAGAATTTACTTGAAAAAAAGTTTCACAACAAAAATGTCGCAGACCAGTTTCTAAACATTTATACATTTACATTTTACAATTTTACATTTTACATTTTACAATTTTACATTTTTACATTTTACATTTTACATTTTTACATTTTGACATTTTACATTTTACTTTTTAAATTTACCTTTTTGTATTTGCCAATAACTATATTTTAAATTTTTATAGTTCAAATTTTTACCAAATTTTCAGAAAATTTGAGATTATCAGTTTTGACGAGATGCTTTTAATCACCTTTTCTGAATCTTCTCAAATTAACTAAAAACCTTCTGTAAATAATAACATCCACCGCCTACTATTCCATCCACTCTGGTAACGGATTTGTGTTATTTCTCCATTTACTTTTTACCTTTTTACTTTTTGTATTTTGGACTTTTAAATATTGAAATTACTTTTGCTTTGTTTTTTTAACTGTTAGATAATTTACATTCTATTTGGCATTTTGAAATTTTGAATTAATTTTATTTACTTTAATTCCTTTTGAACTTTACTAGGCTTACTATTTTTATGACTTTAACTTTTATACTTTTTTTCGTTATTTTAATCGATTTTACATTTAACATTTAACATTTTTAACATTTTTAATATTACTATTGTAACTTTTTTAGTTACAGTTAATATTTTACATTTATACTTTTGTGATTTACTTTTTTACTGTTTTACATTTTAATCAAAATTACACTATTATTGTCTTTTAACATTTTATTTACCATTTTACTTTTATATAAATATACTTTTTTTACATTTTACATTTAACTTTTTACTTTTTACTTTACTTTACAGTTTTAACTTTTTACTTTTTACTTTTAAAATTTTTTACATCTTTTTATGTTATCATTTTACTTTCTTTTATTTTAACTATTTTTAACATTTTACATATTACTTTTTTAATTTTATTACTTTTTACTATTTTTTATATATTTTAACTATTTTTACATTTTAACTATTATAATTAGTTTTCATTCAATGCTTCGTAGATTTTTAACATTTTAACATTTATAATTTTAGATTTTAAACATTTCTTAACATTTAACATTTAACATTTGACTTAACATTTTATAAATTTATATTTCACCTAAATATAATCTTTAATTTTTTACTCAAACTTTTTACATATTTTCTTTTTATATGTTTTTTACATTTTATACATTTTGCATATTTCTCATTTTATATAATTTCAAAATATCAACCGGTATTGAATAAAATCAATTCTTCTCGTTTGAGGCTTCATCTAAAGGTTATATAATTAACTTAAAAGCTTTCTGTAATCATCAACAAGCACATCGTTGCTTTCCATCCACCATAGCAATTGGAATTCGCGGTTAGTTTTGTCCCAATTACTCTTTTACATTTTACACTTTTTTACTTTTTAACTTTTTACTTTTAACTTTTTCTTTTTACTTTTTAACCTTTTACATTTTACCTTTTTCTTTTTAATTGTTCTTTTCAATTTTTTTTTTTTACATTTTTTTTATTGTTTATACATTTGACCATTTTTTACTCATTTCTAACAATTTTACCTTTTAACAATTTTACCATTTTAACATTTTACATTTTAACATTTTACATTTAACTTTTTACTTTTTACTTTTTTACTATTTTGTAGCTAAATTCCTTTTACTAATTAACATTCTAGAGGCGTCAATGCTATTTCATTATTATTGTTAAAAACAAATTACATTATAATATTTGAAAGATTTTTATTTTAAATTTTTTAAACTTTTCACTTTTAAGAGTTGCTAATTTTGAAGTACTTGCCTCTACAACACAAATACATTTGTATCTTTTCTTTTTACTTTTATTCGTAATATTTATTACTTTTACTTTTTTCACATTATACCATTGATTTACATTTTACTACCTTTATTATTTTACTTTATATCCATTTTCCTTTTAATTTTAACTTTTTTACTTTTTTAACTTTTTAACTCTATAACATATTAAAATTTTAATTTTTTACTTTTAAACGTTTTACATTTTACTTTTTACTTTAACATTGAGATATACATAGTATACAAATGGATTCTTTTAAATTTGGACCTTTTTACTTTTTTTCGGGGTCACTTAACTTTATATTTTTTTCATTTTTAACATTTTACATTTTACATTTTACATTTTACTTTTTACTTTTTACTTTTAAATTTTCCTTATTTACTTTTAATTTTTACTTTTTACTTTTACTGGGTACTTCTTAATATATTCAAAATTTTACATATTAACATTTTACATTTTACATTTTTACATTTTACATATTTACATGCTTATTAAGCATAACGGATTTCGGGTAAGTTTTGTCCATTTACTTTTACTTTTTAACTTTTTACTTTTTACTTTTTACTACTTTTACATTTTCCTTTTTTTACTCTTTAGTTTTTTCTTTTTATTTTACTTTGTTCCTCCTAATACTTTTAACTTTTTACTTTTTCATTTTATAATTTTTACATGCTTCATTTTTAATCTTTTTACTTTTTTACGTTGTACTTATTACTTTTTACTATTTACATTTTTACATTTTACATTTTTACCTTTTACATTTTATCATATTTACCAATTTTACATTTACATTTTATATTTTTACAAAAAGATTGAAGTTTTGAACAAAATTCAATTTCTTGATAATATATCAACTTTTAAATTAAATTAAAATTAAAATTAAACTTTAAAAGCTTCTGTACATCATTCATATCCACATCGTTAATTTTCCACCGACCTTATTTCCCATTTTCGTGTTAGTTTTGTCCAATTTGTTGTATTATTGGAAAACACTTCCCTCATTTTTTTCAATTTAAACATGAAATGAGGTAAATTGATGACCTAGAGTCTGCCAATTGTTCACGAGCTGTGCCAATAAGATTCTCATGTGTTGTCCTACACATTAGTGTGAACAGAAATTGATGGCGGTCAAAATGACTACCTGGTTATTTTCGACAGCTTGAAACACTTCTAAAATTTTGATTTATATATTACTGCTGCATCATATTTTTGTTCAATTTAAAAATCACTCACTATTTTAATTAAAACCCTCGTATGTATTAGGATCTCAAGATATTCTTTCTTTTTTTTGCTTCCAAGAACAGCTAAACATATATATATTATATATATATATATATATATATATTATATCATATGTATATTTATATTAATAATATTGTAATATATATTAATATATAATATTATATTATATATATATATATATCATATATATATATATTTAATATATATATATATATTAATATATATATATATATATATATATATATATAATATATATAATATTATATTATTAATTAAATATATTATATATATATATATATATATATTAATTATATATTAATATAATATATATATATATTATATTAATTTTTATAATATATATTATATAATATATTATATATATATATATATTAATATAATATATATATATAATATATAAAATATTATAATATTATATATATATAATTATATAATATATTTATATATTTAATAATATAATATATATATATATATATATATATTAATATTACTATTAATATATATATATATATATATATATATATATATTATATATTATATATATATATATATATAATATATATAATTAATATATTTAATATATTAATATATAATATTATAATATATAATATAATAGTATTATATCTATATATATTATAATATATATAATATATATATAATATTATAATATATATATATATACACAGGTGGGTTAATTAATGCGTTAAAAAAGTTGTTAATCCGTTAATTTAAACTCGTAATTTTTCGTTAACTTTTAACTCTTTCTTTAATTTCGAAAAGAAGTAACGGAATATTTAACAGGTTACATTTGTGAATTAACGTTAACTAGTTAGTTAAAAATTTCTCCCACATCCGTTAACCGTTACCTTAAATCATGAGTTTATAAGAATTTTTCTTATCAATTTTTAAACTCTTAGAATTAGATTCGATTTCGATATGAGATAAACTTTTTTTTTTCTCAAAATTTCTTAACGTTCACTCTCAATGGCTCAAAATTTATGTTTATGCTTTATACTCTGATATCCAGCAGGGTTATGGAATAAAAACCCCGAGTTTTTAGGGTGAATGAGTGCTTACGTGCTGACACTCTGCCCCTGCGTTCAAACTATATCTCTACTATGTCCTTAATACTATGCACTTTCCCTCAGAGTTGAAGCACTGACACGGCCCTTGATGGTCTATATGGTGAATTCCTGAAGGAGGTAGTACGCAGCATTGCAAAGGCACTGTATTTAATTTTTTAAGCACATCTATAAAATTTTGGTTGGCTTATGCTGGAAAACAAATTATGTTGTGACTATTTATAAGAAATGGTATAAGGAAGATTTGGGAAATTATAGGCCAGTTAGCTTATACATTCTCTGGTTGTTAAAGTGCTCTGGAAACAGCTAGACTAAAGGTCATAATAGAGAAAAAATATTTTTTTGTTGAAAAAGATAACAGGGTATTGTATGACTCCCAGCACGTTTTCAGAAGGGTTGGTCGTGTCAGACAAACCTTTTAGAATTAATGAGATACATCACTGACTGCATTGACCGAGGTTATGATACAGTTGATAATGTATATTTAGACCTTATATAAAGACAAAGCTTTTATGATAAGGTTCCCCAACAAAAGGCTGATGTAGAAGTTAATTACAAAAATGTGGTATAGAATGGAGTGGTACATGGTGGATTAAAGAGTGGTTGCGTAAAATAGGACTAAATGGAGAATAATCATCAATGGGAAATAGTGAAGTAGTGGTAGTCCAACAAGGTTCAGTTCTGGGGCCACTATTGTTCCTCATATATATAACTGATTTAGGCCAGCGGACTGAATGCAAGGTTTTCTAAGTTTGCAGATGATACCAAAGTGGGCCACCACAGTGTTAGAAATAGTGAAGGATGAATAAAGATGGGCACAAATGATCTTGATAACTCCTTGGAATGGGCAGATAAATGGGCAAATGAGATTTAATATAAATTAAGTTTGTATAGGTTCCTTAACCTAGTTATTTCAATAAATAGGTGTACCTAACGATATAAATTTGGGATTGGCTTTGAGTCTGTGGACCAAGAGGAAAAAAGATTTTAGGTGTGATTATAAGCAGTAAAATTTGAAAGTAGTGCATATCAGCTCATTATTTTTGGGGGCTAAAAATAAAGCTCACTCAAAGATTGCTGGGCATGAATAAATCGCAATGTTGGTTTACAAGAGCAAGGAAGTAATAAGTAACTGTATAATAGCTATGTTAGGCCATTAATAGAGTATTGTGGCAACAAGTTTTTTGGATACCTTATTTAGAAGAAAGACTTTAGATTGCTAGAGAGATGCAAACGTTGCGGCAAACAAGGATGATTTCTGGGTCTTGAGGGTATGAGCTTTGACGAAAGGCTGAAAGGGTTAGGTAAGATTTTCTAGTAGAAAGCGATTTCTTCAGATGGGGACAGATATGATATTTACAACGTCTAACAGAAATATTTACATATATTGCATAATACAGAGACCAATAATTTTTCAAATGGTAGAGCATGGACAGGTGACCAGGGGGCATAATGAGAGGAAATTAAAAATGGACGAGCCAATTGAGACCATCCTTGATATATTAGAAAGCATGCATTCAGTATAGGTTGTTAGAATTTAATTGGAATATGGATTATGCCACATGGAGGTGGTTTGAGTTGACTCAATTTGCAACTTTAGAAAGGGTTGGATGGGTAGTATGCGTTGGATGGGTTTGGTTTATATTATATAATATGTTTAGACAAAGCCAAATTGGCGGTGGTTTTTATTTATCAGTAGTTTATAATGTTAGTACTTGTATGTTTGGACTCATTCAACTTAGTTATGTATTTCATGTAGATGGTTTCGGCGTATGCATATATCATACGATAGTGTAGTATCATATATATAGGATATATATATATATAATATATATATATATATGTATATATATAATACTAATATAAATATAATATTATAATTATATATATATATATAATAAGTAATATATAATATATAATCTATAAATATATATATATATCCTATATATACCTATATATATACCTATATAGTATATATAAACATGTATATATAGTAGCATATATTACTTCTTATATATACATAATAACTATATATATATAAATATATAATATAATTATGTATATATAATATATACATATATATACCATATATATTATATATTAAATATATAATATAATATATATATATAATAATTAATAATATATACTATATATAGGTATACTATTAATATACTAAGTTAAGTATATTAATAAATTAATATATATAATAAATAAATTATCATATACTTCATTTCTTCTTAATATATTTTTTTTCACATAAGCCAAATTAGTGGATTTTAGTAACAAGGTTTGACACCCTAGGGTGCTTTGTGATTTGCATGAGCATGGTTGGTTGTGGTTGACTGGGAACAGTCTCGGATAGGCACCATGAAAGTCTTTCTTACTGTCATATAATAATTTCTAACAATGTTTCTAATGATTTTGTATGGACATGTTGTTTATTGATTGGTCTCTGTTGAACTTGACTGCGCGACAGTCTCAGTAGTGCTCCAAAAGTGCACACAAAGATGTCTTTTTATTCTATATTGTATAATTAGGCTACGGTCCAACCTAGTTCCGAGAAATAAAAGGAAGCCGCTCTGATCCTTTCTAAACTATCGCCCTATTAGCTCTCACTTGCATACTATCTAAGATCTTTGAATACCTTCTCAACTCTCACTTCTCAGACCATCTGGAATCTCATTACATCTTCTATTCAGACTCGCCAGTACGTCGGGCTTTTCGTGTGCTCAAGGTATATCTGGCGATATATTCTTTCCTCATTAAACCGATTTTAAATGTTTTTTTGCTAGTCATTAGGAACTACTGGCAGACTTGCGTAATGGCGCTTGACATATCCAAAGTATTATGACCGAGGGTATGGCACGCATGTGATGCGTAAACTCCAACGCCCCTCCTTTGGGTTTCTTCCTTCCTTTGCTTTACTTATGTCTAGCTTTTTTTTCAAGTCGCTCAATATCGCCTGTGGTTGATGACGCGACTTCTTCTTCTTTTTCTGTCAATAGTCGGGTGTTCCTCAGGGTTTCGTCTAATCTTCTACTTTATTCCTACCTTTTCTTTAATGATCTTCTCACCCTGCACATCAAAAACTCTATTCACTACAACGATGCCGAAATGACTCAGACCACCCTCATTCTTCAACTCATTTCAATTTACTGCCTCCTCTTCTCTACTATCTAAAAATTGCCTCTCGTATGTTTTTCACCAGTTCTTTACGTTCCGGCGTAATCTGATAGAATTTGATGAAGTGGGGTTGGGCTCAACCTTGTGATAACTCAATTTCTTTAAAAACCCACTTACTACAACAATCTTCCCT
>JABUQX010067389.1:32500-40000 GCA_015478945.1 Trachelipus rathkii
GTAAGCCCGTAGTTGGTTTATGAGTTTCGTATTAGTTGTAATCATATTTATGAATAGTTAGTAGATGAGTTGTGTTGCACGATGCAGCAAGCGCTAGCTATTGTGGTTGGTGTGGTAAAAAAAGGCTTTTGTGTGTGATTAGAGAATCAAACATTATTCTTTTATATTTAAATTTTTTATTTATTTTTTTATTTATATATCATGTCATATTATATTGGTAAATCACATTTTAAAATTATCATATGATTAAATATTCCAAATGTGATTTATTTAACGGTATATATATTTATTGTACTTTTAATCCTATATTAACTTATATATTCATTTACTAATATTTTAATATATAATTTCTTACATAATAATTATAAATAATAATATTTCTAGGGGAATAATAGATTATATAATATACCATAATGTAATTTATCAATATATATATTATTATAATGTATATATATAATTATAATCAGATATTATAAATATATATATATGCATTATATAATATATATATATATATTTATTATTTCTATATATAATATAACTATATATATTATATTATCTTATATATATATATACTATAGTTATATATATTTGTATATATACTATTTGTGTTATTTGTGTGGATTCACTATATTACTATAATTTAATTTAAATAATATATATATATATATTATATTATTATCTCCCTATATATAATGATTTAAAAATTATAAATATGAAATAAATAATAAATTGCTTATTATAATTTTTAATTGCTCACATTTTTGAAATTTTGCAGCTGAAGTCCATTTTCTTGTTTGTGTCCCCACACCGTTTTTTTTTTGACTTGCTTTTTATATTAGTTCCAATCACAAGTGTCAACCAATAATGGCAATTGTGGAATCATTTAATATAGTCTTACATTGCATAGTTGTTTTGAGGTATTCGTCTTCTTTGCCCTATTTTGTATTATACCCTCGAATATAACGTTTTTGTAGTTCATTTTAGATCTAGGAAAAGCCATCTTTTCTCAACTTCAATTCAGCATAATAGCAACATAGTTGTTAAGTATTTAAAATTTTTTATGCCAACTTAATGTTTATCTTCAAAAAGTCTGATCATGTTACCATTCTTCCATCAAGTAAAACAAGTTAATAAAAGAACTCAAGAGCTTTCCTTTCCACCGAGAACTCAAAAATCTCTGTTCTTAGAATATATGGGAGGGACAACACAATCAAGTTCAGAAGTGTGGTTGTGGTGTCTCTAGGTATGAATAAAAAATTGGAATCATAAACAGTTAAGTCCCTTTTTTTAAAAAGCAATCTCCGCGGTGGGAATGAGGTTATACGGTAAATTTTAGAGTGGGGTGATCATATCTCAAAAGTGGAGAAAGATATCTGATGAACTTTAAAAGAAAGACAGCATCACCTTTAAACAAGGGGAACCTCCTTAGTAATTTCTGAGTACTATTTTCTTTATTATGATCATACTCACCTAACATATCTCAGAAATCAGTACTTGGTTTTTAATTTTTGTATTGGACGAGCAATTTTAACGGGATGATTCTTCTCTACACCTGGAATCACTTACATATAAACATTTCTTCTTCTACAAGGGATAATGGTAGGCTCCAGTTATGGTAGGTCAAATACTGTTTTATTCTATCGTTTACCCTAATTCTAATGTAGTTAACACTCACGGTATGCTGTGTTTTTAGAGAATGTACGTCCTGGATTTCTTGATTGGAATTTTAATTATAGAAACAGGTTTTACTTGTGTAGCATTTTATTTGAATACGAACAATAGGTGGGTTGATTTGACGCGGATTTTTCTATAGGTGATGACACCAAATACAAAAGGTAAGAATATCAGTTAACATTAGTCTTAGATGATAAATCCGGTTCGGCTGGTAATTCGGCCAGTGTTTCTCTTACCTTGTTTGCCTTTCGTTTCGAATTTTTTCAAAAGCATCTAACAATGGCTCCTATAATCCAAAAACCATATTTAACAGTTGGGATGTTAACCATTTTCAGTAATGTTGCTATTCCAACGTTTTTAGTAAAACTTCGTTTCCTCATACATGAGCATTCTCTCTGAGAGAATTGTGAAAAAAAAGTGTAGTTTGTGGTGTTGTTATGACCTTTAACAGTGATATAAATTTATTGTTATCCTTTAAAAAGTTAACCTGTGCTTCGCAAGGTGTTATGATATATGGATTATAAGTTTGAATTTATATATTTCCTATATTAGGTACTTATATAGGGTAGATATATAAACTCACTAATGATAATAGTAATATAAACTGATTTTTATTATTTTAAAAAAATTATATATATATATATCATATATAAACATATATTATATAATAATATATATATATACAATATATATACTATATATATATACAAATTAATATAGTATATATATTATATATTAATATATGAGAATACATAATATTATAACTTATATTATAGTATCACTTATTACTATTCTACATCTTGACAAAGGAGAAGTTATTTTATGGTCGCTATCATCTGAGTTATATGTGAGGGGATATCTACTTAAGTTTATATATATTATGTATTTTCTCACCCCGAAATATATAATAATAAGGTCATTTTGAAGAATAATATAATAATCAAATATTAAAACATAAAACTAAAATCATATATATATACATAATTATTATATATAATGGGAATAGGTAGATCAATGGGGATATAATATTATATAATAATAATCTCAATATAATAATAATATATAACTAATAATTAATCACTAATAATGGTTTTGAAGCTGTACTAACAAACACTAATATACAATTATACATATCAATATATATTATAATAATAATGAATATAAATCCGCCAAATGTGATAAGTGAAGTGGCAAATGAAAATAGATTGGAATGGGATCTCAATATAAATAAATAAATGAACGTGTGCGATAATAATACCACTAATCAATAATAATAATTTAATAGATAATTTATCAGCAAAATTGAATGCATAATATAATACATGACATAATAAGTAATAACTAATAATAATAATAATAATATATATAATTAATATAATAATAATAATAATGGGCGCAATAGATGATAATAATAAATTAATAATAATAATACATAATAATAATATAGGCATAAATAATAATTAATAATAACAATAATATAAGTTTTAGCTTTTTGCTTTAACTCGCTCAGATATTTTCTTTCTGATATTCATGTGGTAGTTTCCCTTAATATTATCTTAGAGAATCATTTGCAAAGAAAGTAAGAGGCATATTCTTATTTATTAGATCCTGAACCAGTTTCGTCGTAAACCTCGGAATCCTTCAGAGTTTTTGATTCTTACAATAGAATTAATTATTTTTTAACACTAGATTTAAAAAATTTAAATTACAACATTAGAGTTTGAAAAAGGGACAATTTTAGCATTTTCAATATTATTTTATCTTGTAGTTACAATACATTGTTAAACTTTATGTTATGTCTGGTTTTTTAAGGATGTTTATTGAAATCCTTACAGAGCCATTGCTTTTTTGCAGGTTTTTCGGTGGGACCTTCATTTTTCAATGAGAAGTGTGAAAAATTTTAAATGATTTGAAAATATCATGTACAGTTTCTTCTTGTTTTGTGCTTTCAGTCGAAATAAATGGTTTCGAACATATTGTTACTGGGTTTTCAATAACGGTGCTGGTATGTTGCCCTATCTGTTATCGGGATCTTATTAGTCGTCTGTAACCAATTATATGCACGGGTGCGCGATACGTAGAGCGTACAGACTCGGGACAATTGGCGAATTTGGTTCATCCGACATGGTGATTTTAACTTTGAAAGGTTTTTCTGAGTAGAGGGGAAGTGTCATGGAGATATTAGAAGTTTTTCTTGTTTTTGTTGGTTGTTTAACTGTGTTGAGCTTTATACACTTCATTAAAAGATTTAATTGGGCGTAATATGCCGCGTAGACATTTTCCCTCTTTATCAAAGTCTATTTATAGAGTTTAAAATAAATTTAACTAGACTTTCACGGAGGGAATGAAATTGGTTCGTATTGCTCCCTTCTTGTTGTTTATGGGTTTCCTGGTTTTGAAATAGTTGTGGGTGTTTGAATTATTTTTGGTCACGTTATAATTTTATAATAGGTGGGTTGAGTTTGCTCATAGTTACAATTCCAAGGCCTTATTTTTTTTCTGTCTCTTTTAACTTCTTAGGCGAGTATCAACTGTACTCCCAAACTCGATCTGGCCCGCGATCATTTTAAACCAGTATACTGACCCCATTCACAGTAGGGCGCGATCACATTTGGAAATATCTTTTAGTGCACATACTTCTTAAAAGCGATAGAGAGTTGTAATTAAGGTTATCAGATCTCATTAATTTTTGAGTTTTGCGTTATATGACACTCGCTATATTAATTCCTTGTTGGATAGTTTTGTCCATTCATCAGTATATGTTTTGTTTGTAATTTAATATCCAAAACAGTTAATATAAATTATATTTGAGCATAGTGTTTTAGATGTGATATTGATGCAAGAATGGTTTCCCAGTCGGTATGATAACTGCATGAATGTTTTCTTGTATGATTCCTAATTATACGATAGGGGTGTTAATCAAGTGATCTTAACATAGAAGACATAGGGTTGAATGTGTTTCGTATTTCCACCTCAAAACTTGTTACTAACTATTGTGGTCATAGCTCCAGCCCATGTACAATCACGGAAGTGTAGTGCTAGGGTGAGATTGCCATGCTAACTAACTCCAATCCTTTTTGCAGGTAGAAACTTTATCTTGAAATTTGAAAGAGGTTTCAGTACAGCATATTAACTCAGTATAAGTTGGTATTCTCATACTGGTTTTTCTCTGGATATGTCATAAGACGCAAAATTTGGTAAAATTGACTATATTGGAATTCCAAAAAGAAGAGAATATATTTAGGGAGTTGGAAGCAAAAGTTAAATACATTGATTAAAACATTAACCTGCTGATATAGAATTTCTAAGTAATAATAATAATTTACCGGTACCGAGGGAATTTATACCGAGAAAAGAAAGTTTGACGATGGAAAATAATAGGTATATAATAATATTAATCGATTTTTCAAAATAATCATATAGAATATATTATTAATAAAATAAAAATCACAATGTATTTAATAAAAAAAATTATAACAAAATCAACAATATAACATAATATATAAAATTTTATATAAATAATATGAGTATTTGTCAAAAATTTAATAATATTTTATACGTTATAATTTATATGATTTAACAGTTACTGATTTTATGATATTAAAAAAATGAAAAATTTTAAGTGAATAATAATAATAAGTAATGAGATAATATAATATAATATATCAATAATATAAACGTATATATAATATATAATATTAATAAATATAATATCATAATACTCAATTATATATATATAATCATTGATAATAATATTATAAATATATAATAACTTCAATGCCAAGAATAATTTCTTTTATTCTTCCAACTAACTTTTATAAAAGTGAATAAATAAATTGAATAATAATATATATATTAATAATCAATTAATTAATCATATAATAATAATACATAATATATATTTATAATAAATAACTAATACATAATAATAATAACTATTTAATTTTTCCAATCAAGTGTATGATATTTAACAACTACTATGAATATTTTATTATGCTTAATATTATTATTTTTAATTCATTTATATAAATATAACATGCGAAAAATTAAAAATAATTAATATAATATTTAATAATAATTCGAATCATTAATAATAATAATACTAATATAATAATAATAATAATAATAATATATATAATAATAATAATAATAATATAACAATAATAATAATAATTAATACTATGAATAATAATTAATTACAAATTAAAATAAGTAATAAATAATAATAACTGTACGAAAATTTACAAGGCGAACACGCAAATCGCTTACCAGAAGTGTATATTTATTTATTGTATCGAGCTGGAAATCCCACAACGTATCAGTAATATTATTACATGAACTAGTAGGGATGTTATGAGGATATAGCGAGTCTGTAAAACATTAATATTATCGGCTCGTAGTCTCATAGACTTATTCAGTATTTTTATCAATAAATCAAAAAATTAAATATAAACTACTGATATACTTGCAAGACATTGTTTATACTACTATTAGACTGCCCTATGTTAGTAAAACTCCATACAGTACGTTTCTGACCTTTAATTTACTAAAACAGTTTTTAAAATCGTTTCATATCAATAATTTTATCACATTTTAGTTTGCAATCAGTGTGCTTTCGGACAGAGATAGAATTCTATGCATATATTATCGCAGCTGAATGTAATTTCACATTCATGATGTTGAACTGAATACGGCATTTTGATAGTATATGGTAGTATATAAATTATATATATATTTCTATTATTATATATATATATATATATATTATTATTTGATTTTAGTATTTTATTCTAATAATAATATATACTACTATATACTAATAATATATTTATATATCATTTACTAAAGGCACCATAATTAACTAACTACTGTTCAGACGCCAACTTTCAGTACAAATACCGTGAGTGAATGAAAAAATAATAAAGATTGCTTTGTTTACAACACAGACCGTTGAGTTTTATAGGTTATTGGAATCGGCGAGAGCTATTCGTATATTTATATGTTAATCATCATATATAATATCAGCCCGACATTATCCATAATTAATTAATATTGATCTACAGCACTTATATACAATAATAGTATTATAATAGTATATATAATAATATTATCCTATCTCATAAAGTTTTATATTATAATATAAGTATATAATATATATATATTATATATGTTTAATAATGTCATATATATATAAAGATATACGCTCTTTTGTCTACGTATATATCAATAGCTAGCTAGTTGTTTTCCTATATTTAAATCATATATATATATTATAATATTATATATATATATATATATACTCACATTATAGTTATGATAAATAACTAGTATATTATGTATAATATATATTAAGTAGGACTTTGTGAAGTGATTATTATATTTATAACAGTATTTATATGTTCATCATTATTGTAATAGATATTTTTCATTAAATGTCAGACATGATATTTTCATATTATATTATTATTATTTCTATCCAATTATATGGTATATATTATATATATACTTATTATTTTAACCTTTATATATACTATATTGTTTATTGTAATTTACTTATTCTCATATTCTGCTCTTATATTAATTATTCTTTATATTCTTAATTATATATATTATATATTATATAGTTATATATACTATATTTATACTATATATTTATATATTATATATATATATTAATAACTAATTACTATATATTACTATATTATTTATTATAATAATATTATATATATAATATATATATACATTATATATATTATTATATATCATATTAAATATTGTTATATTATATATATATATTAATTTATATATATATATTATATTATAATA